>DWLI01002271.1:0-13527 GCA_018249915.1 Cecropterus dorantes dorantes
CAGATGTCCATGGGCGGCAGTATCCACTTACCATCAGGTCCCTTCAGGTCACTTCCGTATCATAGGCATGCAATTCACGTTATGGTAAGTGGCAACTGCCGCTCAAGGATATCCATTCGATATATAGAATAGAAATTCTACCTAGGGTTGGCTAAAGAGCTGACGCGAGCCGTGAAACTAGGTTGGAAGGTCTGGCTTAAGCCGTCTTTACCACAGTATACAAAAGTAGTAGTGAGTGATGGCTGTGTCGCCAGAATTGCCAGAATGAATCGCTATGAAGACTCTACCCACTTTTTTACCTTTGATTCATTATTGCTACTCTGCTGAATTTATAGAAAAAAATAAATAATTAAATAGCAAAGTCAGGTTCTTTAATTTTGTCGGATTTTATTTTTAAAATATTTGTACGTGATATAAATATTTAATACTTTAAGTGTTAGTAATACATTAATTGATATTTATTTTAAATGTTACTTACTCTTCAGTTCTGAGAGCTTTGACAGAAGGACGCGTTTTTCTTTCTCAAGCCGTGCTAAGGCTGATTTGGTAAGATTGAGGCTCGTTTCCAATTTCTTCTCTTCTTGACATTTTTCTTCGTAACGAGCTTGCCATCGCTCTGCTGCCTGTTGCGCTCTGTGATTAAACTCATATTTTTACAACATTATTGAAATAAGGAAGGAGGTGTATCATTTGTTTTTTTAGTTTTTTTACTGTCAATACTTTAAACTAAATATTAAAATATATGTGTCTATAATGACAGTTGACTTACTGTTGTTAACCATAAGGTTTTGTGTCGATAGATGTGTGATAAAAAATACTAAAACTATTAATTTGAAACTTGTAAATGCACGATAACAATGAAGTTTCCTATAGAATTCTGAAATTAGGCTTTTTCGACTAATTTTGATATCTTTATTTTCTATATAATTGATTGATTGATTTTTGTGTTAGGTACCGAAAAATATGTACCTTTTCCACTTATCCCAAATAGCGACATTAGAGTGCGCGTCGCGGCGTGCGCTAGTGAGTTGTGCTTGGAGAGTCGCGATCTTGTTCTGTAGAGCGGCAGACTCCGCTGTCACCACCTTGTGGCCTGAAGTTGTACTGGAATTATAACATTTTGCATATTATATGTGTGTTTATATTTTATCATGCAGGTAAATTATACTCCTCAGCTCAAGGGGCCCCTCGAATTCTATGTATAAATTGAACTAGTAAATATTTCTCCTATATTTAAAATATAAATAAACCATATAGTTTATTTGGGGCCCTAGTTTATTGTTTGCCCCAGGGTTTTTAGTTACTCAGCTACGCCTCTGATTGTACCTCACATGATGTTAATCAAGCTCAGTGACTATGACAAAACAACCTTTCTTGGGGAGATATTTATGTCCAGCTGTGGACGGATAAGGGCATATGAATAATACGCCTGAGTTCACGGAAGTATAACATGACCATAAGCAGTACGATTTATTCTCATAGCTGCAGAAAATATATGAATTAAAAGAAAAAAAAAACTGAATAATAATATGAATAATATGATTTAAAAAGATATAAAAGAAAAAAAAAACTTACATCCGGAATACTTGGTTCTTAAGGTTTTGCGCGTCGAGTCGAGCTCTTCTTTCTCTGGCAGCTACTGCCTTGATTTGTCTTCGCAAGATCGCGTTTTGTTTACTTATTAGCTGTTTTTCACGACGTAACCGCTCAATCAGGGGCTCATGCCTGAAACATATATTTTAATTATAATGTATTGAGCATGTTAGTGCTATTAAAAGTATGAAATGAAATATTTACACATCTGTCGCCAGTAGAAACATATTTGAATATCTGCTGCTCTCGGTTTCGGCCTATTCAGCCTATTAGTAAATCGGCTACAAAATACTATACGAATATAAAGTTGCGATTACAATATTATTGTTTGTCTTTTACGTATAGTAATAAAACCATCAAATTAATTTAGATAATGCTATACATAAAGTTAAATTATCAGGAACTTATCCAGAACAAAGAAATGGCGCGAAGCATGCCTTTAAAATAATGAACGAAAACTGTTTATGTCACGTGTATAAAATCTTGTAATACTAGAATTTCTTTTGCATAATACTAACCAAACTGCAGTAGAAGTAGTGGGCATCTTTATATAATCATCTTGGAAATCTTGAAAGTCGATAACTGATTCGAATTTCAGTTCCAATCTTTCAGAACCCTGCGGCGAGACCGCATCGCTTGCTTCCTCTACCTCCACGATTGCGGACAGATCGAACCCTGGATCGTTTATTGAGAGCATCGTCTGCATACTCATTATTTGTGTCTAAAATTGTAAATTGTAAGCATTTAAAAAGTCAACCATTCGATCATTGATGGTACTTAACTTCCGGTACAATATTTTAGTATTTCCTGAACAGTTTTTTTCGCTTTTACAAATTATTTTGTAACTTAAACCTTAACGTAACATCAAAAAAAAATATATGCAATAAATTTTTCTCTTGTACTTTCGTGTTAGGAGTGATGTCAATAAGTTTTAGTTACATAGATAGGGTAATTGTTATGTAAAAAATATTACCTTTAGATTATTTATAACAGTGCGTAGCTGTTCAATATGAGTGTCTTTATCGGCCAGCTGCTTTAAATATAGAGCTTTTTGCTCTGTCAAACGGGACCGCAATTCAGAATGCTCACGTTGAGTCTCGCCCAGTTGAGAAAGCCAGTGTTGATTCTCCGCCTTGTAAGATTCTACCTGTAAACAATTAGACAATAATGGATAAAATACTGAATTCATTCAAATAAATCTCTAGAATTATCTACTCTTACTTATCGATAGAAAAATTTAAAGTTTGATACGTAATGTAGGATAAGTTTCTTCAAATATATCTTTATAAATAGTCATCATGAACCCATTATCGTCCCACTGC
Organism: Cecropterus dorantes dorantes; assembly: GCA_018249915.1. Lineage (NCBI taxonomy): Eukaryota > Metazoa > Arthropoda > Insecta > Lepidoptera > Hesperiidae > Cecropterus > Cecropterus dorantes. The sequence goes on from DWLI01002271.1 coordinate 2,916, forward strand.
TGGGCACGGGTCTTCTCTCAGAATGAGAGAGTTTCAGGCCATAGTCCACCGCGCTGGCCAAGTGCGAATTGGTAGACTTCACACACCTTTGAGAACTCTTTTTTTTAGAGAACTCTCAGGTGTGCAGGTTTCCTCACGATGTTTTCCTTCACCGTAAAGCAGTGATAATTAGTTTCTAATACGCACATAATTTCAGAAAAATCAGTGGTGCGTGCCTGGGATTCGAACCTCAGTACCGTCGATTGAAAGACCAAGTTTCAACCATTAGGCTATCACTGCTTCGCTTATAAATAGTAATATGAATAATACAATTTAATAAACAATAAATATTATAGTTACAATAATATTAAAGATTTATTACATACCTCGTCATTATGTCTTTCTTTTAATTGTACACTGAGTTGTTCCATTTTCGACAGTCTTTCAGTAGCTAAATCTTTCCAGCGATCGAGTTCACTTTGACAAGTTTTTCTACAATAATAATACGAGTATTTTTCACTAATTTCATTCAAATAAAAAATAAATTATAGTATTACAGACGAATGGACGTAATTACTAACATTTCTGTTTTGTAGCTGTCCAGATTACTCTGTAGCTTAAAACACTTATCGTCAAGTTCTGTAATCTTCTGAATATATTTACTAACAGCTTCCTTAATAACGTCTTCATTGGAATTCGGTCTTCTGTAATAAATATATGATTAATGGTATATTACGCAGAGCCACGGTATTATAGTAGATAAGCTGTAATGTTATCTGATAGCTCGTACCCAAGAATGATTGATTACTTAAAACATATGAAGGATGAAGGTCATTAGAAGACACAAAAGAATGGAATATATTGAAAGTATAGAAAAATATTACCCGTCTAATTGAGTTTTCAATAATAACATTTTTTCTTGCAAATCTTTCACAGCTTTGGAATATTCTTGCCTTTCTTTTCTAAGTAATTCCTTGTATTCTGTTATCATAGAATTCTTCTCATTTTCTAATTCTTTAAGAGTTTGTAACAAATTGCGATTTTCATCAACACACGTGTTTTTTTCTTGAAGTACTTGAGCAAGGTTACTTTTTAAATCTTCTATTTGGTTTTTTAATACATTCGTATTAGATTGTAATGATTTTATTAAACCATCCTTTTGATTATTCGAATCTGTCAGATTTTGTATTGTATATTCCGATATCTGGTTTTGTTCATTTACCACAGACATTTTTTGAGATACTAGTTTCAACTCTGCTCTACCATTATTAGATCTCTCAATTTCTTTTTTTAAGTTCATAGTGAGATCATTTATATAACCCTGTAATTCTCTTATTCTGTGGTCTTCAACGGTTTGTGTACTTACATTTTTGTCATTCATTAAATTCGTTTGAGTTGTAACATTTATAACTTGTGGTTTTTGTTTTTTAATCATATCAGAATGATTTTTTATTTCCTTAGAATCCTTGTCGTAATTTTGAGCGTCACTTTCGACATTTTTTTCATTAATTGGAGATTGTTTAACAAACTTGGATCCAGGGAGGGTAAAAGTAAGATTTTCTAAAACAATATACAAGTGTGAAATGGAAGAGAGTGATTATATAGATAGTAAACTATTTTGTTTTATAGACAAATGATAGCACCGTTAAAAATCTAAGAATTACTGCTGGTGTTTATGTCTTTCAAACAATATTTTGCTTATGTGATGGGTTGTGAATGAACTCATCTAACTTTCAAAATCGACTAAATAAGACTAAAGAGATTTAAGCAATAATAAAAAATCCAAGTATAAACTATTCATAAAAACTGATTACTTGAGCTAGCACTGTTATCATCAGATGGAATGTCTTCTAAGTCCGTACTGCTACTAGACTCGCACTTGTCTTTATTAATTTTGTTACTGTTATTTTTTATGGGTGTCATTTCATCTGAAGTTGAAATTTTATGTCCTTGACTAATAAGAAGAAGTGTCCGTTCCAACACATGACAACGATCTAAAATATTTTTTCTTGATTGTTCAAGTGTTTCTATTTTTTTGTTCCTAAGGTCCAATTCATGTGTTTGTATTTTGTTCTGAAAAGAGTACATATAACAAAATTAATGTAGTTATTTTATCGTAGATCTTTTATACTCTTACACAATATTCAGTAAAAAACACCAACGGTCATGATGTTACTCAGGTCGTGTTGAAAGATTTTTTCATTGTTGAAGCTTTGCTCTTTAGCGGTTTCCAAAATCTGGTCATAAACACTGTGTTTCATTATAAGATTTAATCGTAAATCTTCAATCTCGTTTAATTTTTCATTAGCAGCATTTGTTTTCTTATTTAGCTCTTCTATATTAGTTATATAACTTTCAATAGTGCACAGCGGTATACTACCTTGGTATTCTTGCCTGTAAATCTGTAAAATCTCGAACATATTCCTGTAAAAAAGTTAAATAAAAGATGAGTAGAGAAATAAAATAAAAAAGACAATATTTTATATTTATACAACCTGAATTTATTTTCAACTGAATATATGTAGTTATCCAGAACTATTTGATGAGTCTTAATCATGTTCTCTGCATCATCTCTTAAATGTTTCTCTTTATGTAATTCTAGGGTTAATCTTTCTATTTTCTTATTGCATTCAGATGATTGCAAATGAGCAATCAAAATTTCGCCACTAAGCCTAGGAAACCAAACAAAAATATAAAAAATATCACGTGATACCTTAATACCATTCATTAAATATTTCCTATTATTTACCTGGCAATTATTGCTTTATTGTCCCCCGCTGATTGTAAATCAAGAATCTGATGACGCAATAGGTTTATTTCTATATCTGAATTAACTTTGTGTTGCTGGATATCATGTAACTTAAAAAAGAGTCATTAACAAATGTAGGCTTATACTAAACACGGTATTAAGGTAATTAACACTTAGTAACAAAATACCTTCCATAAAGTTGTTTCGAGTTGTGTCTGAATTCGTCGATTTTCTTGTTTGGTTGTCCTGTTCTCTTCGCGAAGTTTGTGTATTTGTTGTTGTAATAAGTTCTCTTCTTTATTAACGTTTGCAGCCAATAAGTTGTCACTAGATTTGAAACAGCCTTATAGTTATGCAAAATTTTAATAAATAACTGCAGAGAAAATATTATACGTACATTATTTTTCCTGTTGAGATTTGAAGTTCCTCGTTCTTTTTTTTCAAAACTTCTATTTGAATGTTTTTGTTACTTAATTCCAAAGTTAATTGATCCAATTGTTTATCGTTAATAGTTTTTTCTGTACTGTCCTTTTTCTGTTTATTATTGCTATCTGCTGCTGAAAGTAACATATCAATGTAAACATATGAAAAAACAAAAACATATTGTTTATCATAAAAGTTTAAACTTTTTAGACATAATTGTTTATTGAATACGTACGTCTATCTTTTAACTCTTTTTGTAACGAATTCAATATATATAACTTATTTTCTTGTAATCGTTTTAGGAAATCATTTTTTTCAATGTGGCTGTAAACAAAACTTTCCGAAGAATTTCTATATTTTGCAATAAATTCATTAAGGGCTATGTTTTGCTTCCAAAATAAGTTTGCTGGTATACAATTTCTTAGCTTATCAGTAAGATTGATGTTGAAAATAATTAAGCTTTGAATATGAGATTCATAACCAGAAGCCATTAACATCATTTCTCGCTTACAATCTGAATATTCATTTTTCAAATTTTCATTTTGCGTTCTAATATGTTTGTAAGACTCTTCTAAGTAAATTATTTTTCTTTGCAACACAGTGACATCAGGGTTGCTAAGTAAGCCAGGCGATTGAACACTAGTTTCATCATCTGCATTCTGTTGAAGTTGTGATTTTAAATTTTCTATTTCGGCTTTGTAATTTTCTTCTTGAATTAACCATTTGTTGAGATCATCAGCCGCAGTTATTGTTAATGATGTGAGTTTATCGTATAATATTTTAAATTTCTCTTGAAAATACTGCAAACTATTTCGTAGCTGTTTTTCATAATGAATATTTCCTTGTGTAACCAAATTTTGTACTTCAGACTTATTATTATAATCAATATTGGTTTCACTTACAGTCATCCAATGGTAAATATCACTTATTTTTGTATTATCTATATCTGACAGACCATCTTCAGGTGCTTTTTGTTCTTTCTTGTAAGATTCTATTTCAACTATTTTTTGCTCTAAATCTGATGATTTTTTACATTCTTTAGATAGTTTAGTCATAACTTCAAATGTTTCTTTTCTGAAAAAAATATTATATCAATCATATATCTATGTCGCTTTCATCGGTATAGTGACAATAATAAATTTATCAAAGTTATAACTACAATAATTAACACAGGTAACAGTAATTAAAGTATAAGGTGAATTTCACATACAAAATGCATGAGCCTAGTGAAAATAATTAACCACTTTAGAATATTAATTTAAATATTTACCTGGATTCATGCAGAGCAGTAAGAAGTGCGTCCTTGCCTCCTACAGCCGCTTTTAAGTCCATCACTGCAGCCATGTGTGGTGCAAACCAACCAGCCGCATGTCGTGCATCCATAGAATGACAAACGGCTTCCAAACTTGGACATTTTAATGCCAATATTCCAGAAGATGTAGTACCTTATAGGAATGATGATTTAGATTTTGTAACATTTTTTATTTATAATTCAGATAATGTAAACAATACTCACTGTTATCTTTCAAAAATTCTAATATTTCTTTGAGCCCAATACGTAGCCCTTCATTTTCTTTAATTATTGCTTGTACGTCAGGATCTTGAATAGTAGTAACTTGTACATTTTCTGATTTATTATCTGCTTCTTTATCAAATCTGAATATTAAAAGTTTTTTATCTTGAATATAATTCGCTTATAGAGAGTTTCAAGTGTAATGTAAAAATGAAATACATACTTAGATACACCACTGTCTTCAGAATCATTTTCATGACATTCTTTAAGAGTTTCAGTGATTTTATCGTTGTCACAACCAGACTTTTTTAAAAGCCTAATTAGCTTAGTTATTTTACTATTCTTGATTCTATTATCGATTTCAACAGAAACCAGTTTATTTTCATTTTCGCGCATTTTTTTTGTAATACGTAAAATAGCGCACTCCATGTCCTGATATTTCTTTAAAATTCCTTTAGTAGAAACTTTGTGTTCCGAGGGAATATTAAATTTTTGTCTGCAAACGTAAATATTAAATTTATAGGGCTTGAATAGTAAAAAAACGGATGTATTTTATTAACTCACAAAGTATTTATACCTTAAGGTTTCATTTTCTAGTTGCAATTCATCATAACGCTGGGTCAAATTATTAATTTCAATCACTAAGTTTTTTATCCCTTCATCTTTCGCCTTTAGTTGACGCTTTTTATTTTTCAAATCTTTTAATAACGTGTTTACACCTTCTTCGGACTGCACAAGTTGCAATTGTAATGCTATTTCAGCTACCTGTACAAATTATCATTTACAAAATTGATATTGAGCAATACTGTTTTATTAAAAAAATGTGATAGTTATGAGTTTCTTACTTCTTTTTCTCTGATTGCAACCATTTCTTCTGTAGTTTTTAGGGTAATTGTCATGTTTTTCAATTTATTCCTTAATTTCGTGATCATACTTTTTTCTTTTCCATCATCACTCTCATTTTTATTTTCATGTATGGATAAATCCGGACCTTCATCAATTATATCCTTTAGCCTATTATTCTCTGTTTTTAGAATTTGAATTAAATTTGCTGACTGCTCTATTTCATTTGACGCTTCTATTAGTTTATCTTGTAATTCTTTAATTCGTGTTTCGTCCGAGTGCTGCTTTTCTACCTATTTAGTAATATTGATAATTATTCATTTTATATTGTTATATGTATTAAAAGTTATGATATACTTACTTTCGGAGATGTAGATGGTTTCGGTGCTACAGTAAGATTTTTCTTTAACTGTTCATTTTCAGCTGATAAACGTTCTATTTCGTTTTTATGCGATTTTATCAAGGACTAAAAAAAACAATGTATTCGTAGCAAATAATAATTAAAAATATGTATATAGAGATAGACGTATGTTATATTAAAAAAAAACTATAATATTAATAATATAACGAATACCTTCATTTGTTGAATTTTTGATTTTACGTCTTCTTGTATACTATCTTTACTTATGTCTTTGGTGTTTATTTCTTTTTTCAACGATTCTATTTGTATTAAAAGATGCACTTTTGCTTGTTCACATTCTCCTAGAGCTTCTGTAAGTTTATATTTTGTACATTATTTAAAATAAGTTTTAAAAGCCCGAAATCATAATATAAAAGTAAGAAATAGGTAAATTTTTTATTTCTGCAAAAGAAAAATAATAATCCAAACACACCTTTTAATTGGTTAGATTCACTGTTAATAGAAAATAACTGCTCAGTCAAATTTTCCAATAATAGAGTAGCTTCTTTTAATTTATCTTTAAGCTGCGATAATTTTTCCTTTAGTTTAAAATTATCTTCTTCAAGAATCTGAAAATTGTCTTTGTTACAATATAATAGCATACACTATATTTTAAGGTATTTATTTTATTATATAAGAATGATCATTTCGTAGATCGTAAACGCACTAAGTTATTTAGTACTCTTACTTTGACATCTGCTAGTAATTTCCTGATGTGTCTATTCTTTTTATAAAGTTCACTTTCTAACTGAGCTGTGGCATTTATTTCTGATAGAGGATCACGACTAGATTCGCTCTCTCTATCCAACTCTTTTTTATTTTCTTCATATTTATTTTTACGATCTTCCAACTCAGCTATTTCTAATTGCAGCTGCTGTAAGATTTCTTTGTTTGCCTTAATTACTTTTTCTTGATGTGTTATTGTTTCTAAGATAGTATCAGAACTTCTGATGGGTGATTCTAAATATAACAAAAAAAGGAATAAAATAGTTTAGTATAATCAAGTTTTAATTCGAGTTTCAATTTACTTTATTTGTGCAATATTTGAAGTAAATTGAGTTAGGGAGTTGTTTTATTATAAAAATATATATATGATTTAACATAACTGTGAACTTACCAGTAACCGGACTTTTTGTCTTTTTCTTACTACCCTTTCTGTTTCCTTTTTCTATTTCGCCCATCAAATTATTAACCTTATAACATTTTTTATAATTAATTAATTTATTTTTTCACAAAAGATTTATTTTGACATGGTAAATATGAGAAACATTAGAACTTAATCACTAAATTATGTTAGTAAAAGTATTTTTTGCAATGTTGTTATAAGTACCTGTTCGCTTTTATATTTCAATATATCTTGAGCTAGTCGAAACAATGTTTTGAGGTCTGTGAAGTTGAGTTCGATATCATCCGCTTCCATCCACGACAAACTTTCACAAAGCTTCTCCTTGTCAGCTTGCATGAGTTCTTTCTGAGAGAAACTCAAAATTTCCCTCCAATCTGTTTCCACCATGTTTGCTTGCTTTTTAATAAATATATTTGATTCTCTATCGATTTTTAATAAACGATTTATATACTGTTTATGTTTTAACAAACACTGAAATTATGTGAATCATCAATACGTTTGTTTACCCTATAAGGCTTATTGATTTTTACATTTTGGTTTGTTGTTAAATAGTTGCTAGGCAACGGCTTTCGTATGACCACAGATGTTAAATCATTTTTCTCTGTAAAAAACAAAAATAGCTTAAGAAAATATAAATCAAGAATATACCATTTGTGTTTATAATAATAATAACATGTTTTTCCGAAATTTTGTATAAAAAAGTGGTAAATGAACAAGAGTCTTATATTTGACTTTTTGATTCGTAAAGTAATTTTTTTCCAAGACTTTATGGATATAGCCATTTCTTTAGAATTACCATTCATATAGAATTACTTTCCTTCTCATTTTCAATTGTTAATATAGTCAATTTTATATACAATGATAATTAGAACAAAAAGTAAACTAACTAAAAGTTTTATCTACAGCTACTATGTTTAATGTTAAATTAATGGAGTAAAATAATTTGTGTGTTACATATTAAATATTTTTAATTGGTACTTAACTTAACATTGTACTGTTTCACAGATCGTATAAGGTTATACGTGATAGGTCTTGATCAAACGTAGTTAGGTGGGCTTAAGTCCCTCAGAGATTTGCCCTGAATCCGTCAGTAAAGGGTATTTTTATGAATAAAACACTTTTATAATAGAAAGATTATATTATTAGGTGTGATGATTTAAACAATAGCAATTAATGTTACATTTTATGTCGAGGTGTCAACAACAAAATAAAACATTTGTGCTTCTAAAAATAAATTAACAAAAGTAAATACAACAATGGGTTAAATAAGGAGGAAGTACGAAATACACAAATCAAGCATTTACATAGGGCGAGGAGACACTTTGGTAAACTTATGCGTAGGAATAGGATACATAGAAATATACATTTACTAAACTTTGATTACGACACAGTTATTTAACAACAAAAATTTAAACGCACAATATTGAATATCATACAAAAATTTAATGGACAAGGTAATTCATTAAATTTTTGTATTGTGTAGTCACAGAACAATTAAATTAAACAATTGCGTCTGACTAGACATTTTAAAGCCACTTACGTTAATTAAGATAATTCCAGTTAATAAAAAAGAAGTTACATTTAGCTCATATACTTCGATACCCGACTAATAGCACATCTATACCGTTATATCCAATATACCTTAGTTTAAATTAAGCATATAAATTGTATTGTCAAATGTTGCCAAAAATTACTCGCCCTATATACACTCATCATTGCATTGTATACTCATGAGTATTGCGATGTATTATATACGACTATGTTTAATTATGTTAATGTGGTAACTTATACATGATAGCGTGTGATTCAAAAATTTCATTGAATGTTAGTTGCAGTTAATAACGCCAATGTCACGTCACAAAATGTCAAAACTGTGTTAATTTTCAAAGTTTGACTTTTGCTTACACTTGTACCACAATAGCTATTTACCAACCCTTAATCTAGCAATTGAAGTCGAATTCAGCGGCGATAAAGTAATTTGTTCTCAAGCTGACTATTTCTATACTGAAATATTGATAATAAAGGCTGGCGACACTGAATTGAAGACGTGAAATCTGTTAGTTGACACAAATTAGTAAATCACGTATACCAGCTACACTCTTTTAAAATGTTACTTTTAAAAGATGAGCCCGAGCTCTCTCTCCATCGATTTAAATAAATTACTATATCTACTAAACAACTTTACAGGTATATAAGTATTTTTATTATTTTTTATACAATTATACAACACCATAATTCAATAAACATACTCTTTGGGACGCATAAATCAACTTTGGGTAGGTTATATTGTTAGATACATTGCTTGGTGTTTGCTTCAAATAATACAAAATATTGTGTACAAAGATTATGAAAGTATTAACAAAATCGTAAAATATCAAGATGCTATTGTTATAGTTTTTGGCAATTTGTGCTTACACGTTAAAATAAACCACTACCTATTACGACCAACCGATAGGGTAGTTACGCCCGATGCTTAAAATTATTGAAATGTGAAATGAAGATATGTAACGATTGTTAATAAATACTGCATTGCTATCATCTATGAACATCGATACTTAGTTTTATCAAGATATAAAATGTTATAAAAAGTCATGGTATAATTTGGTAACATTATATAACGGTTACGGAAACCTTTTCTACTAAAAAGGCGTGTTACCGTTTTAGTCATGTTAAAAAACGACTAAGTATTCGGTACTCGGATTCGGGATAGACACATCTAGGTCACCTACCCGTACAAGATTTATTTTCGCTACACTACTAACATCAAATCCTTTTTACATTCGTAGTCAGATCAACTTTGTTTCTACAGAATTAGCGGTCGTATCTACTATCGCAAAGTTTAATATCTTCTCCATAAAACGTAGGCAAAATCTTAATCTGGATTTAAGAATGGCTATCAAATACGAAACTCAACCATATTTTTTAACTCTTTTTCACTTTCAGTGTTCTTTTTATGGTGTAGAAATAAATAAGTAAGAAATTTTCTAATAAAAGTGTATCGGAAGATTATTGTAAACTTGTACACTTAAGTAATAATTTGAATGTTTATTAATAATTTTACCATCTATTGTTTTTATCGAGATTCTGGCTATCCGCATTTGATAGTCATTCGCTACAAAGTCCCTTTCTTGAATGGATCACGACATGAGTTAACGTACGTAACTACGCAGAGTTGCCAGGTAATTTTTATCCAAATTCCTTCCCTTTACGAAATATTACGGTAAATCCTCCAGAATTGCCAGCTTGACCATAAGTACGACCCAGAGAATTTTTTATTAATCTTGTAGTTAATTTCTTACAAAACAAGTATTTTATTAGTTCGAATGATGAAAAAGCTGCAATAATTTGGTTCTAGTCTTAAGAGAATCCATCAAGTGCTTATTATGGGAGCTATTAAAAAATTGCACCTTTAATCTAACGAGCGTTGAGCTTGTGTCAATTATTAGAGCTATCAAACTGGGCTCCTGGCAACCCTGGTCTAACAAGTGTCGAGTGGCTGACAATAAAGTTGCATCCTGGCAACCCTGGTTTAGCGAATGTCGAGGGGGCTGTCTAAAAATTGCATCCTGGCAACCCTGG
>DWLI01002272.1:0-13527 GCA_018249915.1 Cecropterus dorantes dorantes
CGACCGACATTGTATGCGGTTAGTTTCACAGGGGGTCCCATTTTATGGAAATTGGAAAATTTTCGGCAGTTTTCCCGAAAAATTGGAAGAACACGATTTCTTATTTTTTCAGAGAACTCTCAGGCGTGCAGGTTTTTTCATGATGTTTTCCTTCACCTTAAACTGTAACTTCACTAATACGCAAATCGGCCTTAACGAACTCAAAATGGCATCTAGATGGTTAATATGGCTTTTGCGTCAATGTAACAAAATACTCGACATTCCGAATTTTACGGATATGTGTTGTCGACTTGAAATCAATATTTTTTTTTATTCAGGTAAGGTTTCAATCGAGTCTACCGTACCCCTTGACCGAATTTTTAATATAGATACTCCATGAAAAATACTCACAACCTCACGTAGGGTTTATTAATGCAACGCGCATGACCTCATACTCTTCCTTGTGCGCAAAATTCTCGCCTTCCGCATACGACTCATCAGTTGTGTTTACGCTGAACGAAATTAGCATTATTTATGAGCGTGTGGTAAAAGTTAGTGCATTACAGTGCATATCCTATTGTATTGTACTCGCGTGATCGCCACGCGCGGTCGCCACGTTCTGATTCGCAGAAGCTTCGAGGTTCGTTCCCCGGTTAATCATGATTGAAAAAACACGCTTTCTACACCCATAGCTTGCTTTAACGATGTAAACCTAACATTTCCGGATAGGATAGGATCGATGAAATTTTATATGACCGTTATAAATGTTAAAAGGATTTATCGTATCGCCGTCTCATCAAATACCCACCTTTAAAATGGGTTCAATCACAGTTTTTCCATTTTAAAGGTGACACATAAAATAGGTTGTGTCGTATGCTTTGTCGAAATCTAAATCAACGGCCTTTGTTCATATTCGTATTCGACTTTTGCATTTTACTGAAAATTCTACACCTACCGCTCATTAAATTTGTTTTAAACTAAAATTATAGTTTTACCGGAAACATTATTATGATAGTGAATTGTGTCGTGTATGTGTATCGTCTTTTGCATACATTCAAATGTATTAATATTATAATTTAGTTCATTTAAAATACTTGCTGGATAGTTTTATGAATTTTACTAATGATAACATTTTAATGTTGTCATGGAATAAATTTCAACTTTATTGGTTTTTTCCCTCATAAAATTATTGTATCATTGACATCCAATACGAAAAGAAGTCTTAGATCATCTACTTTGTTTCCTCAAGTTCTGGGAAAGCACAACCGCTACACGTTTTTCTAACATGATGCATTACTCGCATTTGGGTTTCGGTGGAAGAGTGTGGTTTGCGAGCTCAGTTTAATATGGAATGACCATCTGAGTCATCAGGCGCAACAATGCATCTATTGTTCATTTCAGATAGAATTTCTGTTCTATAAGAAGCTACTTACAGTGGCGACAAAAACCACTTACGATCAGTTGGGCCGCATGCCTGTTTGCTTCAATCATATAGAAAAATCACAAAAATATCACTGACGTCACTACTTACATGTATCAGTGTTCAGTTTCAGTATATATGTATTGTTAACTTGCAACTGTCTTTATGAAACGCGTCACGTCTCATTACCCGCACCGTTGGTCATAAGCGAGACAGTTTCAAAGGGAATTACGGCACAGGCACTGTTGCGTGTTGCGCACATTCACTGCGCTTGACAACTGCTACTGTATGCGTTTTTGTTTTATTTTTCTTGTTCTATTTATTCTTCATTTTTTCAACTGAAGCTAGCACAAAAGGTGGACTCAATTCCTTTTAGAATTTACTGGCAAAATCATTTTGCAATAGATTATTTGGATCTACAGAAAGTATCTCACAGTACAGTGATTCGTTTAAACTTAAAAAATAATAATATTATAAATAATATAGTTCATGTCTATGTTTATTCTCTTGTCCATCTTATCGGGTTATTAGGTTACCTAGTCTTGGAAATAAGTAGTTTGCGTATGTATTTATCAAATGAACTAGCAAATCATGGAGAAATGAAGAGAATAACAAAGTTAGAAATTATTACAAATTAAGAATTATATATTTTTTGTATAATTAAATATTGATTTCTGTGGTCAAATAAGTTGTAGATACTGATTTCTAACTATTTCTACATGATAACTTTATTGGCATCTTTTAAAACGCATTCATTAGTTATGTGATTTTATTCATTTTTTATCGTGCTCTCTACGTCACATATCTACTGATAAGAATGAAAGATCTTTCCGTATTCGTCTCGAGGTAGTTAAAAAGTAGCTCGGTTACTCTACACACGTTCTCTTGCGTGATTTTACAATTAAAAGAATTTTACTTATCAATTTCAAGGTAACCAAGAAGACAAAAAGTTTCACGTATCTGTAAATTGACTTTCAAACTTAACAATCCAAGTTAACAAGGAAAATAAAACAGTGAATAAAAACAATATATTAATGAAAAACAATTATTGAACAACAGAAGTAGTTCAATGAGTGTGATAGTGAGAACTTAGTGAATTAAACACAAGTAAATAGTCAAAATGGCGATGGACACTATGGCAGTTGAACTGCCTGATCTGACGACACATACCAGACAGCCACCAGCTGAAGAAACTCCAGAAGAAAAGTAAGTATATTCGAAACAATTTAAGTGTTATGAAAATATAATATACTTATTTCAACTTCGTTCCTTGACAATACTAAGTCAATAAACTTAAAAGAAAATATAATGTATGATAATTTTTGAACGCATTATAATTTTTGTCAATGGATAAAATAATCGTATTTATTGATTTGTTTCATTTTTATCTCGTAAGACACTAGAATTGAGACCCTTGTGGTATGCCAAACGTTAAAATTGGTAAAAAATATATATTTTCATATATAATATACTCGTACAATTTCAGAATGTCTTAAGTCATTCGATTTTTTCCGAAGCTCTGTAGATGCTGCAATCAATTACAAAAAAAAAAATCGCTTATTTTAGCTCTAACTCACTTTTAGCCTAAAATTTGTGATCTATTAGTACTCAATCCGATCTCACAGAACCTTAAAAAAATATTCTATCACATTTCAAAGTTCTATCAGTGCTTCTTAGATTTCACAACTTGAGTGAAATGAAAAAGGCAAATACTTGCATTCTTATATACTAAACACATATTCGTGAATGAAGAAATTGTTATAAGAGTTGTAAAGATTTTTATCAAATTTTCAACATCACGTTGTACATAAAATGCAACATGTTATGATTTTTATTTAGCTGCTTTGCCATTTATTTTCAGCCACACAACGATCGCTGCATTAACGTTAATTTCAACTTCCTCTGTTTGTTTGACGTTAATTATATGAATTGTAATATAGTCTTATTTTTCTTGTTGTGGTTCAAACTACGTTTATATGCGTCAGTGCTTGGACAAAGAACTAATTTAACAATACTTACATGTGCGATTCGCGTTATACCGTATGACTCAATGGCGTCGAAAATTAGCAATTATTGCAATTTTAAGCGTCGAAAATTTACTATCGTATGCTAGGTATTAGTAGCATTATAAAAATTATTTTTCTTCTTTCGATATTACTATTTACTTCTCCATACTTAAAGAACAATTTAAGTGACATCATCAGAAGGGAAGTTATAATTTTGTTCGTTTGTAAAATTTAACACAATACTAGGAGTATTGTATCCGTATCTGGCAGTTATTTCTGATTGTTATTATGTAATAAAATATTTTGCAGAGCTCATTTTTGTAACATTGATGATGATGAGTAAAGCAGACCGAAATTTAGTAGCTTAATGTATGCCTTAGTTATGTGAGGCTTAACCGTCAACTGCAGTTGATCGCTTATCACCATCTGCACGCTTTATACTGCTTTTACATAAAAACAATTTATACGCACACTAATTTGCAATAATGAAACTTAAAGGTGTGTAAGTCTTCTGTTCGTTCGATCTAATCATATTATAGTTAAACCCAACGCATCGCTATAATACAGTTTAATATTAATTTTAAGGATTATTATCAGATCCTTGGGAACTTTACATAGATACATAGTCGTGCAACGTTATGCAATAAAAGTCAATCCATTAACTACTTTTAGAATTTTGTGGTCATAAATTTATGGTAGCGAATTTTTATATGTGAAGATGCTAAAGCTGAAAATGTTAAATGTATTAATCAAAAATGTTATATGGGTGAGGAAAGAAGCCAAACAAAGTAGAGATTATGTTAAATGTACGGCCTTGTGGTACTGGAAAAATTTCATGCAAAATTTACATAAGATTACAAGATTGGGGGCTTACGATCCAGTTGAGTTCGGTTTAGTATCAGTGTCAGGTCAATGTTAAATGGAATCACGGTTTGTGTAGTACGTGGCTTCATCTGGTTACCGCTACCCATCCTTCAGTTCTTTAGGTTTACCAGACCATAGTCTTAATTGGCCAATTTGTCCGAACTAATGACTTTTTCTGCTCATCAGTCCACCTGGTCGGATTCCTATGCTCCTTTCGACGAATATGGTCGCTAGTCGCGAAACTTCATTATACCATATATGTAATATGTATACATTTTTTATCTATCTACACCAATGTGTTATGCTAAATTATCTTGTTCGTAGTACAAAAAATGTTATTGTTTGCTAAGCCTTATAAAAAATAATCACGATTCTAAATCTTACAAATCCTTTTCTAACACCCTATTCCTATCTGCATGTTAACATCGAAAATAGCTAAACCAACTTTGGCGTGATTTTCACACAACTACAACTAAAAACCAAAGACAATCAAACATTGAGGTATTTGTTATCACTTCATTACAAACTCTGTTACTCGGTAACTTTAAACTAATGTTGACTTAAATTGCTGACTTCAAGTTTTCAAAGATTTCAACAACTTCGACTTTTCCAAAGTTGCTTCTTCCGTGCTCTCCACAGATCGATCTTATAACTCAAAGGCTTCTTACAAGTCGTTGAACTGAATATTTTACCTACAACGTTCTAGGACCTGAATGAAAGCAAGTAAGATTTCCTTAAGTTACTTATAGTGGTGATAGAAATGAGTTTCTAAATGTATTTAAAGGAATAATATCTAGCTTTTGTCTTGGACTTAAAGTTATCAGTTCCATCCGTAAACCCTTAGACATAAGCCTCCCGGAATGGTTACTGCCAATAGACACACAGGTCAATGTTACACAGGAAAACGCTATTGCCCATGTCCTGGATTACTTTTAGTCGCCTCCTGCGACAACCACGAGTAAGGAGAGTTCAATAGTATTATCAGTTTTGTGAAGATAATATGATCAGTTGAAATTCAATGGGATGCAACAATATCTTTTGGAAATCAATTACGTAGGGGTGCCAATTTTCGTGATTTGAGTTGTTGTTTAATCCTTTGTTGGAATTTAGTGATCACATATGTTATATGTAACTACAAATAACATATGAGATCGGTAAACTCTAAACATAGATAATGTTTATCTTTAATTCAATTAAACTTCAAAGAAAATCTGACCACGGCGTTATTGATTCGCTTATAATTAGGCCATTGTTCCTACACTAATGGAATTGCAAAAGCAATTTGCTGAAATTGACTGCCTTCCTTATCTTTTCATACATTTCGCGGATATATTTGTTACGAACACACAAACTTGTGTATGTTCATAACAAATGTACACAACACACTAATTTTATTCCAGTATACCTTATATATTACTTAGATGAATTTATGCGATTACTCTTACACGAGCAGTATTAGTCGAATGGTTAAAACTCGGTCTCTCAATCGGGAGTCCGAGGTTCGAATCCCAGCCCACCACTATTTTTTTTTAAATTATCTGCGTATTAGAAGTTAATTATCACTGATTTACACTGATGTGAAGGAGAACATCGTGAGGAAACCTAAACACCTAAGAGTTCTTTAAAAAGTTCTTAAAGATGTGTGAAGTCTACCAATTCACACTGGGCCAGCGCGGTGGACTATGGCCTGAAACTCTCAATCTGAGAGAAGAGCCGTGTCAGCTGTGGCACAATAGTGGGTTGACGGACGGACTCTTACACACAGAAAAGTAGAAAATACTTATTTAGATATACCTAAATAAAACAAAAAATAAGCATCAAATAACAGGAATTTCGAGAAATATACCAATCTTTTACTAAATTTTACATGTCTTTTAGTCTTTAGATGCAGATACAAAAACCTATCCCAAAAGTATTCAACTTACTTCTTCAATGAATAGTTTTTTATAGAGCTTAGTAGCTTGAAACCACATTCCAATCCACCTTCAAATATGATTCGCAAAAGTTGAATGCACCCATCTATTCTGTTCAAGTGTACATACAATATGTACTCGTACCTATAACACACAGTAATATGTACATAATATACAAATAGAGTTTGTGCATTAAAAATATTTGTAATGTTTCATTGGGTATTTGATTACCTAGAGAGTATAAGATACTATGAAGGGCTAACCATGTGATATGACGTTTTGTGTCCAATTGTAAAGGTTCGGGGTTCGACTCTAGGTGAGCACTTGTACAATAATATGTATGTTACAAACAAATTATTTCTTGTTTTATGGTTCTATTGCATTTTCATTATTATTAAATTATTTCTACTCATTCTAAAGTTGGCAAAGACAAGGCTTCTATTATTAGGTCTACATTTTTTAATCCTTATATTATATAGTGTTTAAAAAAGGGGAGGGTTTAGGTAGAATAAAGTCCTTAAAAAGGACAAGACTTTTTTGTCAAAAAAATTCTCGATCCTATTTATTCCGGAGTCGTTATCAGTAAATTGAAGCAAAAAAAAATTCGGACTAGATCTTTTGGTTGCTCGCTACTGACTGACCCCCTCCACTCAACCCCTTTCAGCAACGTCCATGGGCGTAGCAGTCCAGGTATAGGCAGAAGAGAGTCGGTCACAAAACACACCTAGACCAAAAACAGAAATCTAAACTCATCATTCAGATGTCTGTCTGGTCGGGGATCGAACTCCGAACCCACGGATATGGTGACCGCTCCGCCACGCTGGTCGTCATAACATATAAAAAATGCCTTTTTTCTTACTTTAAGCTATGTTACTAATAACCATAAGTGAGACGAACAAAAGAACTTTAAAAAGTTATGGAAATATGTATTTAAAGAAAAAATAGACTACTACGTTTATGCCAGAAACCTGTGTAAGAGAAAAAGGTTGACGAATGATAAATTTTAAAGATTTTATGTAAAAAACCACGCACACTGTTCCTCAAATAATAAGTAATTCTTGTATTTTTTCATTAAACCACAATTAAAGAGATAAAGTCTCTATCTGCAAAATATTCTTGATCTGCCCCTCCCAAAGAGAATTCTGGCTACGCCCTTGGCAAAGTCCATGATAAAGTGAACTCAAAAATACTAAGTGTTTTGCCACTTTTCGAAATATAACAAAGCAGTGCTACAATGTTACACAGGAATAGATTGAAATTATATTTTACGCCCATTTCAAATTAAAGGACACTGTAAGCTCCAAACATTTACACAAGCTATTTATAGTCAAGCGGCGTTCTCGACCAATCGCGCTATTTGGAGCAAACTGTGAGTTTATGGCTCGTTATGAATTTTGTCCCCGTTTGCCTCGTGTGGAGGCTACGAACTGTGAAATGAAATATCTTTATTTTGCACATAGGTAGGCCTACGGGGTCACTTACAAATTTTCATTTACGATATTTTTTCTTACACTACCACCGGATCGAAACACGACCTCAATTGACAAGATCCGCCACGAAAGTCAGCGGAATAGTCTTTGTTCTTTATATTACTTTTTTAACCATCTTGTTTATTATATGGGCGATAATACTTAGCTCCAGTATATTTTATTACATTAGACTAAACAAGAGGCTTGTTTGGCAAGAGACGCTACTTTTTGCAATTAATTGATTTTGTAAATATATTATTGTAATGATCAGTGTTATTTGTATTGAAGAATTGAAGAGATGATCTCATATTCGAGAAAGGTTTACAAATATATTGCTTTATATAATATTTCTTTATAACATTGTTGTAGTTATGTTTATTAGGACCTCATAACTAAGTATTAAGTCATATAATAAACAAATACATATATGTATCAAAACACGCGGCAGCGTGTTCCAAGTTCTCTTGCATAAAGTATTAATTAAAGAGCCTTAAATAGAAAATTTATAGTTTTTTTTTTATTATGTAATGGGTACTTACATTAGGCGTCTTATATTTTTACGATGTAATTGAGGTGGTAAGGAATTGGTTAATAATAAAACTATTAAGCGTAGTTTTTTTTATTACAAAGTATGGCGAAAAAAATTGTGAGTTTGTGCATGCCTACGTCACGTTCGATACTTTATGTATGCGTGTGAACGTGCGTGCGAATAGGAATTATAATGAATGAATTGAATATCATATATATAAAACTCTGCTTTACAATTTGTTCTATACTACATACGTTAGATTAAATCATTTATTTTCCTTAAAATAAAACATTAATAAAATATTGAATACATGTTTTTTCTTCAATTTGTTCACTAAAACCCGTGATAGAGGTCGCCGTAATATTTCTTAAATATTAAAGCAACCTTATAAGTACTGATGTAATAGAACAAAAGTGAAGTTTCGTTTAATAGAATGAATTATTGCCTGTCTCCAAACCAAGACAAAAACTAAGTCTGACGTCACAATCAATGACGTCATAGAAAGCGATAGCCGTCTTCTGAAATTCAGTCGATGACTCGTCTGACCTCTCCTTGTTTGAAGAAATGGAATGTTTACGCACGTCCCCTCGGGGGTAGGTAATGCGATGGGGATGACGTCACGGTGAATGGCGCCGGCGCCCTGGCGTCGCGCCAGCCCGACGCTGCATCTGTGGATGTGGGGGATGACCTCTGCTGTTTATTTGGTTTTAACATCTGGATAACGTTTTACGTGCTGAAAAAACGTTAGCGATACACTATGATCGGTTTATTATTGTACCGCTTCGAAGCATGGATGTTCATTCATAATAGTTAATGAGGTTATATAATTATAGATAAGGATGTTTTTATATATATAGTTAGAATAAAGATGCAGTTGCCTTCATGGGTAATGTTACACGCGGTGATCGTTATCTGTTTCATCCAATTTAATAAGAATTGAAACTCTCTCAATCTGAGAGAAGACCTGTGCCAGCAGTGGCACAATAACGGGTTGACGGAGAGAATTTTTTCTTATGCTAAGAGAAAAGAGAGGGTCCAGAATAAATAAATTGCAATTGGTTGACAAATAAAATGAAAAAAAAAATAATTTGTTTGACGATTTTTTTCTGTCATGCCTAGAATCAAACTTCGTGTAAAATCGGTAACCACAGCGCCACGTGGGAAAAGTCCAGAATCCAGAGCGCTAGTTAATCCTCAATTACACAAGCGGATTCGTAATTAGAGTTGAGGTCGCATCCCTCACGTGGCTAAGCCCACGTACAACGTGAGTGATTAGGCGGCCATAGGTTAATCCACGGAAATAGTGGACAGCACGATAATCCCGTTGTTTGTTTGTTTTTTAACGTATTACGCACTTTCTATCTATTCTTAGCTCTATAGCTTTGGACACGAGTGGTTTATAAATATCTAAGTTTTACGTTTTAGAAAGATAATCCCGCTGTTGTTTGTTTGTTTTTAATATACTACGCACTTTTCTGTCTATTCCTAGCTCTATGGTAGTTTTCTTTAGAAGTGGTTTATCATAAATATCAAATTTTTACTCCTTTGGAAAATAATTCCGCTGTTGTTTGTTAATAGAAAAGCGCGTATTACGCGCTTTTCTATTCATTCCTGTGACTATATCTACTAGCTGTGGTCAGAAGTGTGTTAGTATAGATGTCAAAGTTTTATGTATTACTCCTGTGCACGAAAATTCAGTTGTTTGTATTTGTCATACTTACATACGCACTTTTCAAGATATTCCTGTGTGTGTGTGTTAGCTTAGTTGTTTATCATGAATATCAAAGTTTCGCTTTCAGTCTTAAGCAAAATTACATGAAATAAGTCAGGAACATTTAAATCGTAGTACCATATGAAATCTGATGCAACGTCAACCAAATGTGGAGAAAGTATCTCAACAGTGAATCAGTTAATTTAAAGAAATTATACAAAACTATAATAAACTATTCGCGATACCATAAGAGTATGATTCGACTCTACCAATTCGCACTTGGCCAGCGCGGTGGACTATGGCCTCAAACTCTCTCATTCTGAGAGAAGACCCGTGTCAGCAGTAACACAATAATGGGTTGATGGATAGGATATGATTCGACTGGGGAATTATCACCGCCACACTGATTTCTACCGTGAGTTCATGCGTTTCCTTGGAAGAGTGTTGATGTCGGCTTATATTTGCGAACATCTTCCTTCGTGCGATTGGCAATTCTTCAATTGACTTCGGTTAGAACCCTTGTCCTATATTATCTATCTATCTATCTATGTTCTCTATCTATAAACACTTTAAGTGCTTATAGATGTCCATGGGCGGCAGTGACCACGTACTACCAGGTGCATTTCTGAAACCTTTATTCCAAACCGTTGGCCAAGAATCTTACGTGATGACACCGTCTGTGTTTAAAAGTAGGCAAATATTTCCGTATTTTATTGCTCTCATAACTGCGTTGACGAACCAGTTTCAATGCATATTAAGTAGTTATTTTTCACATATCTTAATATTTACAGGAAATTGGCACACTTCATAAAATCTAAATAAATAGAGTACAAATTTTATAGATCACGTATTGTTTGCGTTGTCAACCCATTACTATCCCACTGCTGGACATGGTGGTGGTGGTCTCCTCTCAGGATGAGAGAGTTTTGGACTATGGCCTGTCCAGCGCGCTGGGCAAGTGTGAATTGGTAGACTACACACCTTTGTATTTTTTAAAGAACTCTCAGGTACGTAGGTTTCCTCACGATGTTTTCCTTCAGTTAATTAATATCTAATTATAGTAGTTGAACAGTGACAGTAAAACTTGAATTGAGAAAATGTAATAACAGAGTAGAAACTCATGTGTCCCAAATCACAGTTTCCACGCCTCGCACGTGAAACAGCTACTAACTGTGCGAATCTATTTAACGTGATTATCGCAGTAACAATGGAGTTTAGAAAACAAGTAGCAATATGTGCACTTAGCACAGAGGTTCTCAAAGTTGTATCAGGCAGCTCACTTATGTGTATATAAGATATTATTTTTATAATTCTTGGGACGACAAAATAAATAAAAACACAACTGGGTTTCTTTGTTTATTAAAGAAACGACATTTAATGTTATTAAATTTACTATGTCGATTCCAAAAATCACATTTATTATATTCACTTTTAAGACAATGTTCGTTTATATTTTAATATGTTTTCCTTTTGACAGCTTCTTTAGGTTTTTTGATTCGATTATACATTACGAGTTGGCCAGTCTTACAAATTTAAATCAAAGAATAATATATTTTTCTTTACATGTATATGAGGTGAAAATCTTAATTCACTGGAGTAGTGACGCATCTGTCTCGACTTTAGATTATAACCCTGTTCTATATGAAGTTGCTTACAGATGTCCAGGAGTGGTAGTGACCACTTACTATCAGGTGAAATGCATGCTCGTTTGCTTCTATAATCTAATAAAAAAAAAAGTTTTTTTACATTTTATAGTATCATATGAAGCTATTTGTCTACCGATCGCAATTTTGCAGGACACCCAATGCTAAACAGGGCAATTAAAGGCAGAAAAGGTGGCGTTAGATTTCGACTGGAGATAGCCTTCAAGCATGTGCTTGAAGGGGCCTCACAAATGAATTTTCAAGCTTCAGAAGTTGACTGGCAGAGAATGCTTATAGCATTAAGTCCACCTCTGTACACATTTTTTTGTATGGTACATAAAGAATAAATAAATAAATAAATAAAAGTAAATTATTCTTTGGCTAAGAATTTTTCTGTTTTCTGTTCTTCCTACGGATAGGTTCCAACCTCCCCCCGTCCCTCCCCCTAAACCTATTTAACGTATCTACACCCATCACATTATACCACCTTTACACGTGGTAATTTTAGAATCATTAATTTTAGTGGACCGGTATCATTAAACTACAGTAGTACTTTTTTGAATTTATAACCGTATTAAACGTATTTTTGCCAATGTAACAATTATCTACGCGTTATAATTAGCTATGTTACCCGTTGCACCGGTTTATAGATAAAAAAGTTATTACCTACCGCCTGTAAATATGAAACTATAAATAATGCCGATAAAATATTAAACGGCATAATAGTAGTTCTTATCGCGCTCATTAAATTAGACATAATACGGATGGATTAAATTAATCGCAGTGCATGTGTGCAATTTCTTAATATCAAATCGCATATGAAGAAAGAAAGCATGGTACTAAGCAAATCCTTTTCTTTTTAAATTCCTACCTTCTACTTAACAAGATGGAGGGTAGATGGAGAAATGTTAAATCCGCTTGCTTGCGATAGTAGGATCTTTAAATTGCCGTGATATCTTGCAAATCAAAAACATTGAAACATTAGATCTTAATTAAAATTCTTAATTACTCTCTAGATGAATTTATTCCACATTCTTAAAAACCAGCTTGCAAGATTTCTTATAAATTCTTAAATCGTCGTAAAAGAGCCTAAACTCTGTAATCCGCACCAATTTTTTTGCAGATTAGGATTTAGAAAAAAAAACTACGTCTAACGGTTTAACTTCCGTTGTGATTTAAATTATAGAAAAATTGTACAGCGATGAAATG
Organism: Cecropterus dorantes dorantes; assembly: GCA_018249915.1. Classification (NCBI taxonomy): domain Eukaryota; kingdom Metazoa; phylum Arthropoda; class Insecta; order Lepidoptera; family Hesperiidae; genus Cecropterus; species Cecropterus dorantes. Next base: position 12,744 of record DWLI01002272.1, read on the forward strand.
AAAATTTCTTTTGTGGGACTTAAACGTCTCAAATACATATACATATATATTTATATATATTAAAAAGCGCGTTTACGCCTTTGAGAAAAAGTCCTACGTGAAAACGCGTCATGTGTAATGGCGTCCCGGGTTCGCGACCTCACTTTATTTTGACGCGCACTCGAATGCTCGAATAGAATTGCCGGTTGCTCAATAGGTTCAATGAAAACAGGTGGAGCCATACGAAATAAAGATCGATATTGCTAATGGATGGAGATACGATAAATTATCAAGAAAACATTACTGTAAGTAGTAATAAACTAGCGTTTCTACCAATATTAAACAGAGGCTGCAAATATATGATTAAAGTCGTCTAAGGTCATCCATTGATACGTCACTTTAGACTAAGTTTAGAACGCTTAGACGTAACGTTGCCTATCTTTTATCACACCGTGTAAAGCCCAATACCACAACCATGGCTATATTTATATATAGCCATGGTTATGGTATTGGGCTTTACACGGAGATGAATCCGCGAAACACAGCTAGTCTTATAACTAGCTGTGCTTCGTGGATTCATTCGCTACTGCATAAGAAAAAAAACAAACATAGCGTGATGTTATATAGCCTATAGCCTTTCTCAATAAATGGACTATTTATAACAAAAATAATTTTCCAATTCGAACTAATAGTTTCCGAGATTAGCGCTTTCAACCAAACAAACTAACTTTTCTGCTTTATAATATTAGTATAGATGGTGTTTAGGTGGTCCCGAACCATTAGGAATAATAGACGACAAGCGGAA
>DWLI01002273.1:0-13526 GCA_018249915.1 Cecropterus dorantes dorantes
GATATACAATTTATAAATGTTCAAGAGTAAACCTTATCGCTTTTGACAATTTCACATATATTCTTATTGAAAAACAACTTTTTAAGAGAGAAAAAAAATATCAGATATTCATTTTTCATTTATTCTAAACAGAATTGGCAAATAAAGAAGCACCAATAAATACTATTTATTGACTTTCTCCCACGCCCGAATGTAACCTCAATATTGAAAATCCTGAATACGTTCCAATTCGCACATGTATCCAAAAACTCGGTCAAACGCTGAATACTTTGAAATCCCTAACACCACAAAGGATGTAGGCCTCGATTTCCGAGTGGCAACTCATTACTATACAACAAATTAAGAGCAGCACTCGAGCGTTCTCCATTCCCGCGGGATGTTGCCAAGACCACTACGCCTCTTGAATATTGCGCAGACCGCAGTGTTGCGTGTGCCCTGCTTAATATCTCGTTTTCAGTGCTATTCTAATTTGATAATACTATAACGATCGTTTCCAATATTCAATCTAACTAAATATCTGTTTTGATTTGCCATAATCCTTTTTATAAGATTAAAGTAACAAACGAGCATACTGCATGCCACCACCTGATGGTGGTCGCTATATATATCTTCATATACAAATTAGGTGTAAAAAAGCAGATACAACCCAAATTCCATCGCAGATGTGTTGCTACTCGAGAGGACTAAGATAGTCCGGCACACACACCATTCTATTAAATCGTCGATAGACAAAAATAAAAAATAGAAAAAATATCCTACTAATGGCGGAGAACAGCTATCAATATTTGGTTGAGTATTGGGTCGTAAAAGATTTTTATTTAAAAAATGTTTAGACACATGATCCAGTATAGGATTTCCTCTTTTGCGCCTATCCGGGAAGCCACACGGTGGCGTCAAAACGCCGGGAAATGAACTATTGTACTCAACTGTGCTGGATTTTGTATCACCTAAGCGTAAATAAGATAAAAAGGTATTGCTGTTGGTAAACAAAATCTTGAACAAATAAACTTTGAAACACAATTTTCACACAACCAATTGCTCATACAAAAAATAACAATTCTAATGATTCAAAAAATCGTATGGAGGCCTCATGATATTCGTTACGTTTCTAGAGGCGAATCTGAATGTGAAATAGACGTTGCGGATTTACGAAACAAGTTGTAAATTCAGTAAAGATAAAAAGAATGAGACAATGACGATAAAAAGAATGAGATAACTGATTGGTGGATTCTATCCAACTTGTTCGTAACTGACGAATGTCCGGGATATTTGAACTTGTTGTGTACAATCTTGTCCCCGAAACTTTTCTCGGCAATTGTTTAGTGAACAAAAACGGCCTTTACATTTGCAGGATTATGTTTGGCAAATGTTTATACAACAAGAGGAATTTAACCGACTTTACCTAGTATTTCGGTAACTACTCTAGCGTAGGAATTATGTTACTCCTGTAGCATTTGTGGTAGAATAACTCGGATTTCTAGTTTGTTTTACCAAAAGGAAGCTTAATTATTTGTTGTATATTTAGAAACTAAACATAATTAAATAACAAGTACTTGTAAGCACTGGCGGGTCCATAATTTACGTTTACACAAACGTTTCAGTTTCTAAGAATTTGACGGGGACAAAAAAAGATTTTCTCATGAGGAGGATTCTCATCATTGATCGTGGTAGAATTCTATGATAAAGTAGGCTTAGATGTACTGATGCATCCTACTATAGTAGAAGTTTTTTTTATCATAACGAAGAAACAAAACGATACATCGTGTGATAAAAACATATTTTATAAGCTAGAAGCTAGCTAGAGCTAGAATACTAACTAATTATAATAGACATTAAATTATTGTCATAATCTTTATATGGAATCGTTCCTTACTTTATACATTGTAAACTCAACAAAAAATGTAACACAAAACATTATTGTTGCCAAGAATTCGAAGAACTGTTGCAAGAGTCATTTTGTCTACGGATCTGTCGCCACTTTTAATTTTGGGTTTGAAAATGGAGCAGAATAATAAGACATATAAAATAAAGAACGGTATCGTCTTGCTTAAGAAAAGAACAATAAACCCATGTGTTAATGCAAATTACGTTGAAAATTAATTAACGTTTTGATTTTTGACGAATTTGACCCACAATCTTTTTGATCAGCACAATTCAGAATTAGCGAGCGCTCGGCCGAACCATTTCAACTATTCAAGAAATATAAATTGTTTTCAAATATGAACACATCTGTAATTCTAATTCCGTCTCACCTTTTTGTCATAATAGCAGGCAGACGCATTTAAGTACTAGTATATAAACTTATTATACCTTAGACATCCTTATACATTATTTTTATGGTTCGTTTATTTCCACCCTAGAGTCTCATATTTGCTTACAGATTCCTAGTCTAACATTGGTTCATACATCGTTTCCCAAGCTGAGTGTGGAAACAAGAGCTTTATACAGATATCCCTAGGCCTTCAATCTGACTACCAAATTCAACATAATGACGAAAATTCCCAGAGCGCCAGTTATTGTATCACGTCTATCTGAAGATGACCCAAACACGTTGGAATTCAGACGTTGAATAGTGTATTAACATCCATTCATTGTACAGAGCACCGGATGTCGTTGTGTATTCCTCACGCGGACCGATTATTGACAAATGTCGACCTGCTACACAATAGTTTGGTTTCTGGATTATATGTTCTGTGTAACTGGTCTGTTACATGGAACACACATTATGTTTGATCACGTAAAACGGCATCGATTGAGAAATTTCTTGCTTATCATCCTCTATCTTATAAACGTGTTCGATGGAATTCGTAGTTTTAGATAACTAACTTAAAACTTGTCCGTTGTATAGATTATGATTAAGTTTGTACGTGAAAAATTTTATGCTATGTATCATCGTGTATAGGAGTGACAAACTCCAGTGCGTTAGATTGTATAGCATTCATGAAGAATATAGCCTACCCTATAAAATACTATAAGTATTAATAACAGTGTATGTGATTTGGCATTATTTGAAAAAATGTTAAAGCTTAATATTTTTTATAGTATGGAAGTAGCAAACGAGCATGCAGCCCACTTGATGGTAATTGGCTACTGCCGCCCATGGGCATCTGTAATCAACCCTAGATAAGATCAAAGTTTCACCTAAGGTTAGCTATAGATGCGTTGCTACCCCTGAGGACTAAGATGCAATGTCTCGGAAAGTATGTTTTCCTTACCACACCTTTCAGACCAGAACACAGCAGCACATAATACTGCTGTTATTAGGCAGAAATAGGTGTGGTGGTGGAGCCGAACCACAGAGTTCTACCACCTTAAATACCAGCTTAATACCGATTTATATCGCTATCATTATACCAGTACCATAATACTATTACAAAAATAATTCCATACCGTGCAATGTCATTTAGTTAAAAAACAAAACGTAGCAGAAATGAGCGCAAGTTGCAATTTGTGAATTATTTCGCGGAGAATGATTCTCACCCTCGCGTTGTTCGAGCCGGCGGATAAATACAAAACTTCATCGTTTTACTCAATAAGGAGCCTGTTCTACCCATAACGAAGAACGAGAAAGTTTCAACTATTGTCTTCAAAATTTGCTTCAAAAATATCTGATAGAACCACTGAAAAAGTTCTAACAAACTTAAATTTAGTCGTCCTTTTAATACGCAGGATAAGAAAATTTTAAAGGCATTTGAATCATGACTACATGCTTGATCCGTAGCAAATAACAAACGAGCATGCAGTCCATCTGATGCTAATAGCTCCTCGCCTACTCATACACTACTAACATATGTATATGTAAGCAAAATAAAAATAAAATTGTTTTTTGTGAACAAAAATAAAATGTAAAGTAATATGAAATAAAATATAAATTTTATTCAAAGTCAATCACAGATATGTTGCCACACCCCAGGACCACAAGGGACACCATATGATGACAACAGGTTAAAAACCGGTTGACATTTTGGAATTGTTATTAGTCTCCTCGACGATAATTAGTTTTAAGTTACCACGAAAATATCAGTAGCCTTAGCTATTAATAGCATAAATACTTTTACAAATACACGAAATTTAGACCTATTACTTATTTAAAATCTGCTGTTAATGAAAAAATCCCTTCGTTCATCTTTTAAACGTTGTGGATCGTACAAGTCTATAAGAGCATCGCTTTCAAAAGCTAACTCGTTAAAACTGCATACAACTTTTGGTTCAAACGTAACAGAAATTAGGGCTAGAATTGCATACGGGATCTGACGATATTACTTTTCTTGTTAGAGAAGTAATAGTACAGCAAAAGGAAGGTATTAAACAAGCAAACAATCCATTTTTCAGCGTCGCCGTGTCGACAGACGGGTAGGGAGGCAAATATTTACGTACCAGCTTATCGACAATTTACTGGAATAGATAATTCTGTAGATTTCGATATTAATAGACAAGAACGATAGATTTAGTGGGAACTGCTTCTACTTATAAACGCTTAAGATGTTTATATTAAGATTTAATACAAATAAGTTGTAGTTAAAGTGTAAGCTTATTTTTTATACATTAAAGATAGACTCTTGAATACGTTTTGGCTTGGTACCAGAAACTTTTGGAGGCTTTGATATACATAATTTTATAAATTAAACGTGTTTCTGAACATTTGGATCCTAATTAGAGACGATCACAATTAAGTAGTCAAGATCCAAGCAATTGATATAAGAAGCAATAATTTGATTAATCATCAATTTCAACTCTTCATCATCAACCCATTATCGTCCTACTGCTGGGCACGGGTCTTCTCTTAGAATGAGAGAGATTTAGGCCATAGTCCACCGCGCTGGCCAAGTGCGAATTGGTAGACTTCACATACCTTTGAGAACTCTTTTTTTTTCTTCAGAGAACTCTCAGGTGTGCATGTTTCCTCACGATGTTTTCCTTCACCGTAAAGCAGCGATAATTAGTTTCAACTATTACCAAGTGCTAAATGTGCGTATCCTTAAAAACTGTGTAAAAACTTGAAAAAGACACCAAACAAGTCTACGATGAGTACGGACAGTCCACCTACCTCCGTAGTTCCACAAATGCCCAACATTGACAATATCTCTATAACAAAGCGAACTTCACCAACAGATAAATTACAAACTTGACAAAGACTCAATTGCATATTGAACTGAGCGCTCGTTGAAATCTCAATCGTATTTAAGCTTGCTTTAACGTGATAGTTTGACATTTTAAACCGATGAGCCGACTACTAACGTCAAAATTGGAATTGGTTGCATTATTTTATTAGTCAATTCAGAGAATGGGGTGAACGAAATGTTTCAGTGCAGATGTTAAATTAAATGTACGACAAGCTTACGTGTTCATGCAGAGAATTTATAAAAGTAAATTGAGGATCCATTCGTTTTCGGTTGTAAGGGTACGACCAACATAATTCTTAGCTACGTAAAGCAATTTTGTTTTATTCAATAGCTGTTCTAATAAGTCGCATTGTAATTTGGTGCTTATGACCAAAAAGTAAATCTCGTCATCGAACGAACGTCGATTTAATTTAGTTGGGGCTTTCTTTCGACGCCTACTTCAATTTTATTATATAACAACGTCATATATATATTTTAACGTGATACTGTAATTTAATAATTGCTAACATTTTCAATCTTTGTATATTACAACGAAAAGCCTTATGACAAAGTAAAATATCCTAAAATCCTTAATAAAAAACTACTACGTGTTGATACGCTTTTTGTAACAGTGGTACTTCAAGCCGGATTTAACATATTCTATCCTATATAATCAAATTTTCTGGATGGTGATTTTTTGATACGATTCGGTTTGATGATCAAGATACATGACGATTAAGGTATATTTGAATTTACGTATATTTCCATTACGTAAACAGATTTCGTACGTGTATCAACATGCAGGCTTGCTATTAAAGAAAATTAATGTGTAATAAATATTTATATAGGTATGTACGTTCTTACCACGATAATAAAAATATGTTAATTTTTGTGGAGCACGCGAGCGAAAATATTATATCGTGATTTAATGGGTACGTACTTGCAATTATGTACAGCGTTGTAATATAAGCGTTGCAATCAACACTTGCAGCGAGCGGAGTTGCAAGCATAATCTGGTTTCATAACTTTCAAAGGTGCTTAATTGTCCAACACTAGCCCATATGGTGAGAGCACCATACCGTTTCAATCAATACTATCTGGCGCTACAGCGCAAAGGGCTTAATAACTTCATTTTGTTTTTTAGTGTCGCAGAGAAGCTCGAAAGTGTACCTACCTGTATTTTTAGCGTGTACTAGTTTGTAACCATTGTATATAAACTATCGTAACGGATCTCATATATAGAAGGATACTAAAATCAATTTAATCAAATGAATTATATTAGATAAGCAGTGATAGCCTAATGGTTGGAACTCGGCCTTTCAATCCAGGGTACCGAGTATCAAGGCCACTATATTTTCTAAAATGATGTGCGTATTAGAATTATCATTAATTATCATTATTATCATGCTTTACGGTGAAGGAAAACATCGTCAGGAAACCTGCACACCTGAGAGTTCCCTAAAAAAAAAAGAGTTCTCAAAGGTGTGTGAAGTCTACCAATTCGCACTTGGCCAGCGCGGTGGATTATGGCCTGAAACTCTCCCATTCTGAGAGAAGACCCGTGCCCAGCAGTGGGACGATAATGGGTTGATAATGATACATATCCGAGGCGTCACAAACTAGTCTTTAGGCAGATGGCAGTGCTATTTGCTTACTGTGGGCATCATGCTCGTTTATTACTTCTTTATCTATAATATAAGAAAAATGCAATACTCCATAATCCTATTTCGGAGCTATGTGTCACTAGTAACCATTTTAAAATATTAAAATAAAAGATCCAACTGCTTAAAAACTATGGATTGCCCTTAGTTTCAGTTACTTGTTATTAAGCAGTCGGTCTTTTTTATTTTAGAATAATATTTTATTTTACGCTTTTTATGAGTTTTCGTCAAAATAGTAACATAACAAAATTTTCATTTTTTTAACGGTGTATTTACTAGCTTCCATAGAGCAATTCTCTCCACACCCCGCAGCCATTGCCGTCGCCAAAAACCATGAGATAGTAGAGGACTTCATTGAGGCCCGACACCGCCACCGTATTGGAGTTTATCTCGCCATCTGGGACGCGGGAGGTCGCCTTGCGCCTAACGAAGCGCAGGCGCAGGCGCCAGACCTCGACGGAGTCCCTATAATGGTATTGGCAATGCTGCTAAGGAGGGCCGTGGTCGTTATGACTAGGCTCTTCAACGTCATTCTGCATACGGGCCATTTCCTAACCACCTGGATTTTGGGGAAGGTTATAGTTCTCCCGAAGCCGGGGAAAGACCGCCGTCTCTCTGCCAGCTACAGACCCAACACGCTGTTACCCACCATAGCCATAGCATAGAGGCTGTTCGAGAGGCTGGCGCTGAAACGACTGTGGTCGTCACTTGTTTTAAGGGACGAGCAGTTCGGCTTCCGCGCTACACTACGCTGCAGCTGATGTGAGTGATCACCATTTTACAAGTGAGACCAATTATGGACTAAACACGGTCAGCGTCTTTCTCGATATCGAGAAAGCGTTCGACCGCGTATGGCATCCTGGGCTTGTTTTTAAGCTGTTGGAGTCATTCGTGTCCACGCTATTGGACACTTCATAATAGCGTCATTTCTAGATGGGCGGCAGTTCGTAGTATCGGTTGAAACGCAACCTCAGACCCCCGCCCAATAAGTGCCGATGTACCGCAAGGCAGCTGCCTCTCGCCACTTCTCTACGCCGTTTACACGAATGACATTCCCACTCTCCATGGTCATCCCGAAAAGTGGGAAAGGGACCCCGTGCTAGCTACAGCAGAATGCAACGCTTGTTGGATCTACTGCCAGAGTGGCTGGATAAGTGGCGTATGGCCGTCAATGTCGGTAAGACGGTCGCTACACTTTTCGGTTAGAGACAGTTCGGTATCATGCCGCCCCCGCTACGCTGCCGTGATTGGGAAGTAGCCCACAATGTGACATTCCAAGTCACATCGATCGCTTGTTTCACATGGTGCCCCAGGTGGATCACGCGGTCCGCCAGGCACGTGCTGCACTGGCGATGCTCCGTCCGGTGCTTACATCTTACCTGCCGCTCCGAACCCGTTGGCGCGCCGTATGCACAAGCGCGCTGACCGCAGGTGCATCTTAGATGGTTCGCGCCTCTTCACACTCGACCTTACGAAGGACGCCCGCTCCGTCGTGAGCTCAGGACTGGTGTGCCCCGACCATCAGGGAGCATAAGGCTGCTCAGCAGCATAGCGCGGTCATGAAGACCAAAGGCTGTACCGCTGCCTAACCGCAGCCAAAAAACTCCGGTGAACTGTATATCCACTAAGGGACTTTGCCCGAGCAAAGAGGGCTTTCTCGAGGCCCAAAGACCTTACGCCAGCGGCGACGCCACGCCGCGGCATAGGACGACTATCAAGTCAAAGACTAGCTTCCATTTGATACCCATTGTTATGATAATAAAAAAAACATCTCCCCTCTTCCCCCTTTTTTGTATTTACAGGCGCTATTTTTTTTAATTATAAAGCATTTTTCACTCTACAAGCTGAAACGATTCCAATGATATATCACAATTCAGCCGTTTGGGCCTTAGCGCGTGCCACAGAAATGGAAATACATATATACGAACATAGTATGTTCAACATACATACGTACATACATGCAAACTATCGCTCGAAAAACATTACTCTCCTTTTGACGCAGTCGCATAAAAAGGTCATTTAGATACAATTTATTGACATTCAGTTGTCATTTCCAAAAGATAAAGTAGGCACTGTGATGATAAGTATGCTAACACTGTAAAATACATTAAATAATTCGACAACTCTATGAAAAACATCTGTTTATACGAAAAATTGTTGAGTACTTACTGAGTACGTACTGAGTACGTACATATGAATATTATTGTATTGACATTGTAAAATGTTCTCAGTTTTCATGATGCTAATTATTTCAGTTGTATACTGTGTATATTGTCGCTTTGTACCAGTTATGAAAATATATGTGTATAATTTACACTTGGCAGAAGTGTAACTTCATAACAATAACAATATAATAATTAGTAAAATATTTTTGGTCTTTAAGGGTATTATAAAAACCATATATGTATAGTATATGGTTTTACAAAAATAAATTAAGTGATCACAGCATCCCGTATTCGAACATCTTATTAAGCATATTCCAAACTTAATACAAGCTACAAAATAAAATCGTTAGAGTGATTCAGAAAAGTGTACAGGGCCTTCTAGTTGTAAAGCCGACAACAGTTTTTGTAAAGGATTTTCGTTTTAAAGACTTTCAACGATTCTAAAGTTTTACTTCAAGAATTAATTTCATCGACACATTTTAATGCTTAAAAAAATTTGAATTAGGCAATTTTACATTCGGAAGTAATCATCACAGCTTCACGTTACGTGGTTATTTCTACTTCACATCACAGTGTTAAAAGTTGCTGAGTCCTGTTTTGAGGGAGTAATCAGACAGAAAGTTGGTTCAACTTAGTCCATCTGTCATCTGTCCATCTATTGGCAACCTCAGGTAAGACTCATCCCATCTGGGGATGTTTACAGGTGTCCATGGACGGCAGTTACCACTTTCCATCAGTTGGACTGCATGCTTCTTTGCAAATTCTGTATTATAAAAAAAAACACTAATCAGATGTTCATGGGCGGCACTAGCCATTTAAGTTACACGATAGTATTTTTTTCCTTCTAAATAATATAAAAATGATAGTATTAATTTTTTGCAGCTGGTACTTAGACCATCCATGGCGTTTCCTGCCAACGAGCATCATGCGGCGAGTGATATCTATAATATTCAAGCCATGTCCTCTGAATGACGTGTGGAAGGTTCGCGAGGTGCTCACTCGCGGGATCCTAGTGGGGCACTCGCTCGCCACCTCCGTAGATTACCTTTGTGTGATGCAAGGACTGTTGGACGAAACTTAATATGGTATTTACTTCATAGTTATTTTTACGACTCTGTCTGTGCAGTATTTGATTCATGAATTAAACAGTATTTGTTCTATGTGTTAATCTAGGCCAAAAACTATATGTGTGTTAAATTTCATCGACAAGTAGTTTTGGTCATTTTTCCAGAAATCATTGATTGTCTCTCCCTGCAAACTTAATAATATATGCTTTCTATTCTAATTTTTCATTATTGCAATACTTGTATCTGATGATCTGATGATGAGTATCTGATAATATCTAACTCATTTGATACCCATATTGTTATGTTAATACATATATTCATTAATTTTCCCTTTTTTTTTTCTTTCGCGTGCGCCATATTAAAAAAATATATAGATAGGCTAAATAATATTTTAAAATTCTTGTCTATGTCACTAGAAAAAAGAGACGAATCCAACCGACATACATATGTTAAAATCAGTAAAGCCAGGGCTGTAAAGTGTTCCAAAGAACTTCACATTCGAGTACATGCGCTCGAAAAATGTTATAGTAAAAACGTAAATCAATTTTTCAATAAATTGATAAGGAAAGCCAGACATTCCGACGAAAATGTTAGCGTATAACCAAAAGTATATATTAGCAAATAATATCAGTACATAAATACAAATGATTATATTTTATTTATCCAGATAAGGAAGTATTACAACCTCTCGTAATATATATAAAACCAATTTCAAATAGAACAGAACACAGAATATTAATTATTATGAATCCACCATAATTATCATGAAAAACAGATCAATAAGAGGTTTATGTCGTAATTATACAAAAAAAAACTACTTTCATATTTAAAGAGATAAGGAGCAGTCGGCTAATTAGTAGGTACTTCCCGACCTTACATAATTATGTAAATATACGTATATATTCATTTTTATTTGTACCTAGTGGGCAAACCTGTTTATAACATAAATACCCATATCTAATTATTATATGGCATTATCGGGATATATGGATATAAGTTCCTCTTTCATGCAAAAACTTATCGGATTTTAATAAAATGTGTCACACAGATAAGTCTGGATTAACACATAGGATACTATTTACCGTGGAAAACGTGACCCAAGCGGACAGTGTCACGTGAAATATCTAGTTTTTTCTGTCAAGGTAGGTTAGCTGTAAATATCCTTATGGCCTACATTATCATTTATTCAATTTATGCTAATAAAAATTCTAATTAATTGCATCTTTGACCTCTAGTTAAGGACTTATTCAATTATTTGTTTAGATAAGTTATCAAATAATGAAAAATATCCCGTTTTGGTTTTGGTTACAATTTTATTTATTCAATTTACAATTTATTCACATAAAAAAAAATATTGCATCTTTAACCTCTAGTTAAGGACTAATTCAGTTCTTTGTATAGGTCAGTTATCAAATAATGAAAAATACTCTGTTTTGTTTTTACAGCTACTACAAAGATATAAGCCTGAAATGAGATCAACAGAAGTCCATAATCGCATCAATAAATAACCTAAAGATTAACTTGTATGTGTTACCTTACATAATATCAGTTCTATATCTTAGGGAGCCTTTCCTATAAGAGATGTCACCAAGGTGATAAGTACGAAAAATATTGTCACTAAATTTATCTAAATCCTATCTAAAATACTGTACACTATTATTGGATAAATAGAAGATAAATTATCATTCGCGACATTGACTTTATCTGATGGAAACATTTGTAACCTCTTAAGATTACCGTTAAAAGATGGGATAAGAAAAAAGTACGCTCGCCGTTATTACCAGTGCGCCGAAGTGACTCGACATTGGCACACGACAATGGCGTACTGGACCACTTTTATCGGCCTGCTGGCTCTTACCCAATTGTGAGTATACACGAACACCGCTTGTTTATTCACAGGAGAATAACACACCCATTTAACTGTTAAGTTACACGAGTAAACCTCAGATTAATTAGCATTATCACTCTACATACCAATCAATTTTGCTGCCAGAAATAAAAGGCAAGCCGCTAAGAGAACATGACAATAATTTTAATGTATTCTAAATCACAGGGACAGCAACACAACTTTAAATTTCTTAGGGTTACATTTTAATTTAAATTGTTCCAAAGCAATTTATCTTTACGGTTGATTTTAATATAAATTAATCAACGTCTGCTAGTAGATAATTTTAAGTTCATTCGCAAATTTTAGTTGTTTAGATTAAATACCTAAATACCACTATAAGTAGGTATTAATATTACTGTAATAAATTATTTATTTCGTTTACTACTTATAGTTTCAATAATAATAGTAACACTCATCTTTAATTCGGGTTATTTAAATATTTAAAACTAGTTAAATTATTCTGTGAAGGATCGATAAAAATGAATAATAAAACTCAATATTGGTAACTAGATATTACGAATAAGACTGGATTCCAATTTAAAGGTCATCAACGTCATCTGTCGTCCTTGTCTATCCAGCCTCTAAACATTTTCTCCATACTTTTCCTTATAGGAAATTGTACACTTATTTTTGATTCTAAAATTGGTACAGGGGCACGAAGAAGTAAATCTACAAATAAATTACTGTTGCATCAGGGTTTAGTTATAAATACATATATATTTTTGCAAATAAAGTTTGATTTGTACAAGTGATACTTCAAACAAAGACCGATTTATCATACCTTATTAGCATGTAGTTATATGATTCTTTATTAATTCAAAGGTATTGATAGTTATGACGGTCACTAAAACGCTTATCAATGCCAAAGGGAAACCGAAGCCCGCATTGTTGAACCTGCAATGTCGTTATTTAAATCTATAATAATTAGGATAACGTGTTACATTATACAGTCCCTACCTTATAAATATTCTGTGGTTGTATCTTCCTGTTAGTTTGAGCTTTTCATCACATGTTTAATGAGATTATATCTGATAATTATTGCACACAACAACCTAAATTTTATAAGATAATCAATCAACACGAATGTTGTAACCACTCTTAATTCATAAACCCATGATATGAGAACATGATTACAAAGGTCTAGACGAAAAAGGGGAGCGGGACGATTTTTTGGATCAAATGAAAGTTAGTAAATAGGCCTGTCTAAAGATATACACTTTTACTTGAGTATTTTGCCAAAAACTCGTATGAGCGTTAAATTCAATATACATATATCGTTATGAGCAAAAATTTAGTTTTAAGCGGTCGGGTTTTTTTTAACGTTTTTAACAAATTTACTACTTATTAAACGACGTCATAAATAAAATACTAATAGAAATCAGGTTTTCTATAAATTATTAATACAAATTAATTGATAGCGCAAAGGGAATTTTAATTATGGAATAAAGAAGTGTAAATTAAAATAATGAAAGTTATAAAATAAATGCTCGTTAATAATGTATGAGATTGATTAGTCAACGTAAGTCAATAATAATAAATTAGTCAAAACGTCAATCGCCCATTACTAATATACCTACTGTTAAAATATTATATTATATACGAAAACCTTTTCCTGTTACTAGCTCTCATACCTATTCTGCAAT
>DWLI01002274.1:0-13523 GCA_018249915.1 Cecropterus dorantes dorantes
CATTAAAATTATTGTTACAATTTTAACCAAAATAAGTAAAAAATGCGTTGTTTAAGTATAAATATATATATAAATTATTAAGGTTATGTTTGAAAAACAGGAACACGTTTATTCAACTTCTTTAAAATATTAAAATATTATTATAAAGATAACTTTAAATGCGAAAGGTTGGATAAGTATTTGTTGCTTACTTACGCAAAAAAATGTGATATGGCACAGAGATAAATTATAGCCTGAAATAGCACATAGGTAATTTTTGGAAATCTATTCTTATGGATTAAACTTCATTATGGCGCCCGGTATGAGAATAATATGAGGAGTAAAATCTACTAGCGTTTAAATTACCTTGTTACGTTTTTGACGTTTCCCCGTCTGTTATTGTGAGTACTAAGTCGTGCATGGGGTATGCCTTGCAGCATACCCTATGCTTATTATAATTAAAATATACGTGTAACTCGTTAAAATTTGATGGCTCATCTATAGATATTATTTTTGATTTTTAATTGTTTGCTCACATCTTTCTAGCGCTGTGCTTTTTTTTAATTTAAATTTCATTTTATAGAACTAGAGTTTACTCCTTAATATTATTATTAGTATTAAGAAGTAAACAGTAGTCATGCGTCGGAACTAACACACACTATTACTATTTTATTTATTGTAATATATCAATACAATAAATAAAATATCTTGTGTTTTGTTTTTATTTACAGAGGGCAAGGGATCGACATCATTTGTTGAGGTCAGATAATGACATAGTTTACTTTTAAAGCCGGTGATATACACGGTTCCTAAAAGATAGTTCTGGAATGTACGAGTATAAAACTTCTTAGTATTTTTATCGCGCGCGCCACACGCGTCAGAAGCCGCGCTAATCAGTGCTGGGTTGAGGCATGTTTTGGGATCGAGTGAAATATAATTATGGCGCCTCTTTACTTGGTTTTTGTCTTCCGAGGCTAAAGTTTTATTCGTAACCATTAAAAAGGACCAAATATAAAAAAGTTCGCAACATATTAACGGTTCTACTACCCTACCGCCTAGTAGCGCAATTTGAGATTTAGCCGAGCCTCAAAACGTGTTACAAGCGTTCTCTTGATTTTGGCAACTGAAGCATCCGCTCCGTTGGTTTTATGGTAAGGCTGGCGCTTTCAATTTCTTTGAAATAAAAAGTTATTTATTTAATTTGATGAAGTAAGGTAGATAACATTATATTTTTATATGGTGGTAAAGCCGCAAGTTTATACATATTTACACATGTATAACACAACGCATTTTGCAATTTTTTTCGCCGATTCAATGCAATATGTATACTCGTACATGCTACTCAAGCTAGGCCATAGCTACGACAATGATGCGTTTCTATTTACCTATATACTTTCTTTCATTTAAGACTAATTTGTGACCAAAGCGTTACGTGTGAGTTCAGCCTTTAATGTTATAAAATAGATGACTGGTTGCATTGAATATGAGCCGTCACTATATTATACGGATCCTAATAATACGATTACAGTATCCAACGGCGTTTTGCTAAAGAGTGTTTGTTTGAAAACCTCGTATTTAAAGTACCAACATTTACAGATACATATTAATAGATATAGGTATTATTTCTGCCTAATTGTGGTAAACGATTTTGTGTAATATTTGAAAGATTTAGGAACAATTAACGAGACGTATCAAGTCATCGTCTAGCTGTTCCGATATGCATGAATGGCAGAAACCATTTACCATCAGATGGACTGCATGCTCGTTAGCTACTTCTGTAATATAAAAATCAACAGACAGGCTAACGTTGCAGCCCGTCGAAGATAAATGTCGTGAAGAGTTGCAGTATCATTATGGGTTGTATTATCAGATCGCTAACGGCTCTAAAAATGGACCCTGAAACAATTCTTCTCTGTTTCCTTCAATTACTTAAGTAAACAAAATGGACAAATAATATTTCTTACACGTTAATTATTGCAAGTACATTGATTATTCAAAATAAAATATTTTTTGTGATAAAACACTACAAAAACAGTATATACAGACTATTAATATATTTACAATGCTTAACATAAATTAGGTTCATTAATTTGTGGTGGTAGTGTACAAGAATGTAAAATAGGGTAACAAAAACATCGATATTATTTTTAAAAAGTCATGTCTCTGGTAGGTACTACTTGTTATTTTTTTTCTTCTATTTTTTCTGAATGACCATTAGTTCTACCATGTACCATTTCAAGGTTATCCTTCAATTACCGAACACCATGTATATATAAGTAATATCCGTAACCGAAACTATCCGAATCTAAATAATCCGAAATAATTATATATTTGCAACCGTATCCGGTATAATATTATTCCGATATCCGTATACATATCTAGATTAGAATTTTCATATCCATAAGTCATAACATCCCTGTAAATAAGTCTGTTTTGATACGTATGCGTATGATAAGCACGTCTAAACAAACCTTGGTCGGGTTCGCTGAACCTCTTGCTATAATGCTCGTATTTCAAGCACAACTTTCGTGGGTGTTTGGCTGGCAAAAACATCAGAAATATTTATGCTAATTACTTTTGAATAAGAACACGTGATTTTCTAAAAAATAAACGAAAATGTGCGTCCGTTACTTGCAGCTTGTTTTAAATATTTGTAGGCAAAGGAGCTTACCTTGAATAACTAATTTTATAGAAGACTACACCTAAAACAAAGTTCATAACACAATTCATGTTGCTAAAACAAGGGATGTTATGGAGCTTCGTATCCGATATAAAGGTTTCGGTTAATTTCGGATATGATTCAAGATATTTCTTTAGTTTTTGTCAACAACACTTAAAATTGATTAGGCAGCTATAATAATAACTGATATGGCTGATTGTAATAGCAAATGATAACAAAGATTTTTAACTAAATTTTTACTTATTTGTATATAAATTATATTTATATAAATTATATATTATCTATATAAATTATACGTATATAAATGCGTAACCGAAACTATTAGAAACTAACGGATAATCCGAAAAAATTACATATCCGTATTCGTATTCAGATCCAAATTTTCCAAAATCGATATCATCCCTGCTTAAAACCATTTTCATAACACTCACGTAGAACAAAGGACTCTTACATTATTTTATTGTAAGTCAAAAACAGGTAAATTGAATGAAGTATACATAATACGGTATACATAATAAGTGATAAAAATTCCATTAGTTTAGTATATTTGGAGTGTGTTGACAGACGTAAACGTGTTGATACTACTGTGTGACGATTGTTTGTAAAAACAGAATGAGTGCTTCTAATTATGTCCTAACGCCTACTCAAATATAATATTTGTGTTATGTGACGTACACGCAACTTTCTTGGTAATTTAGTATTCATTTTAGTCTTCAGTTGAGTGACAATGTCGATATTATATTCAATTCGATGCACATAATACCTAACTCTGACTGATCCTTAATGCATTGGTTAGTGTAAATATAGGTTCAGGATAACGGTTTTCTAGAGCCGTAAGCACACGTGAAGATGTTTTTTAATATAATTTAAGTAGCTAAGGAAAACATTTTTATGACCTACGAATCATACGGTTAGGGAGGGTATTAATTAAAACGTCAAGACTGAGGGTCCGAGAATGAATACTTTTTACCATAACATACCTATTATAAATGCACTAATAAGTATATAAATATACTGTACTATAGCACCAAATTTACTATAATACCCCATTTAGCTTACTTAGGTACGCCTTGAAATGTCGTTGCTTCTCCTGTAAATACTACGGGCGTATATAAGGAGGTTAGGGGGCCTCATAGGCATGAAAAACTCATGACAACTCTCTCTAGGATACAATTTAATTTCACCAACTTGCTGTTTAATTTCACTGACCTTTATTTTATCTCAATGGCCGCTGTTCGACTCCCGTAAAGTAAAGCTTTGCTACGTCCAAACTCAATCTAGAATTTTGTAGCTCTATTACAATCGCCACATGTATTACTATTCTAAAATGTGGCGTAAAGTTCATCTGATTCGGAGGGTGATAAGATGAACACTTAAGGTTTAAGATTAACAGGTTATTTACAGGTTTTTCAGGTGGTATAACCGGTTGTTCAACCGGGGAAGAACCACCACCACACATATTTTTAGCGTGAAACAAACTGTTCTTACTTTTCGGTGCAAGGGTATGGTGACCGGCTCACCATATGAGGTGACCATCTTAGTCCTCAGAACTAGCAACGAATAGAACCCCTGATCTATATAAAGTTGCTTAGGTACAGATGTCCATGTGCGGTAGTTACCACTTACCTTCAGGCGGACCGCATGCTCGTTGTTACTTCAGTCTGATGAAAAAGAACATTTTATGATCTTTGAATGACGTTGTTCTCTTTTGTTCCCCGTACAGATGTCTGTGGGCAGCAGTGACCGTTTAACATAATGTGTGCTGGATGCTCGTTTGTTGCATGTTTTATGTAACATACAATATACGAAACAATAATAAATATATACAATAACACAAACGCAAACAGATTTTGACAGTTTGTGACGTGTACACTACGATAGTATGACTTCCAATTTTGTATTGAATGAATACGTATATTATTTTATTAATACGTTATGACGCTAAATTAAATATCTATTAATTTAGATATTCTATACTTGTCATGTTTGTTTCTCTATACTTGTCATGCATACTTGGAAAACAATATCAATGTTATTCAGCGCAGGAAGTTATTTTTTTCTTACTAGGCTATATGCGCACAAGGTTTGCCACCTTGCCATACTTTAATACACTTAGGTACTTAGTTACTACACTTACTATTTCACAATATTGTTACAGACAGATAATTGTACTAAGTATTATACTATAATACAAAAATTTTATGTTATTAAAAAAACCTGTGTGATCTTACAATTAATGTACATTACAGTAAGTTGACGAAAAATATATACTTATTTGTTTTTTATTTTTTGCTAGATTATGACTTTTTGATATTTTTTAAGAACTAGTATTCTTTTTAAAACGGCAGCAACCGTAGTACACACAGATTACAAGGAAACCATTTTATAACTACTTAATTACATACATTTTACCTAGAAGTCATTATCCGTCTTCTCGATAGAACGTAAAAATAATTTAATTAGACTTATCTCTTTACGCTGTGTCGAAATAGTTCCCGTCATGTGAATCATCGCTAGATAACAATATGGCGTGATCCGAACTTTAAACCATAACTTACTCATATCAAAGTCAGCATAGTACTCACATTCGGCGTATACATCTCAGAGTTCAACCGAAAGCGACCGATACAATTATTTAGTCAGGTAAACGGTTTGAGTAGTTGATTTGACCTAAATTACTACAAGCGTTTTTGTATAGATTATAGTAAGTCTACATTGTAATTCCTTGCTTTTGTTAAGCTATGCTAAAAAAATATACGCCAAATTATCCACGTGAATAACTAACGTTCCTATAGAGGCATTCGTATTATATTGCACGTAGAATGCGTAGCGTTTGACTGTGCTCTATTTTTATTTATTATTATATCTTCGACCATAATCATTAGCGAAAATTTGAGGATTTACATAGGTAATATTAATGGAACGTAGAGTTTAGATTGACACTTTTTATTTTACGACTTCGACTTGGATCATTAGGTAACTGATCAGATCAGTGATAAAAAAATACGGGGATGTCATAAATAGGTTTGCTTACTCAGGGCTATGGCGTTGGCACGTAAAACGTAATGGATGATGCAACTAGGGCGCGCGGGGCGTCAGGCCCCCGAAGCGCAGAGGGCGGGCGTTCCCACACTAATTCTACGCGTACATTCATTTGGTCACGTTATCTTTACAACGTATTCAATTGAAGTGTACTCGTATGCTTGTAATTTCACAATAAGTGCCTTTTTGAAGGTCAATTACTTCTTGTTATGATACAAAATAAACAAATATTAGTTAATTTTTAAAGCTTTATTTATCTTTCGATTTACATCGTTTGCTTTGTTATTCTAGAAATTTCTGAAGCTATTTAGACTTCTCCGTGTATTAAGTATTCCCAATGTAGGCGAAGGGTTTATTTGCGATAACAATATATCATGACAATAATAATGAAGTATCACTTAAAAATTAAATTCAAAATAATGCTAACCAAATTGAGAAAATATCATTTTTAAGTCGGTAATTAAAATACTTATTTCTTTTACAAATAAGATATAATGCTAAAGTTGACAATTACAACAAAATATACCCCCAACTTTAACATAGTACTTTATATTTAACTTATATTAAACTTTATATTTAATCATAAATCAAGTATTTTTACGAATCCAATATTTTATTTGTTTTCTATTTATTTTGTATTTAATATTATTATATTACGTGAGTAAAAACGTAATTCTAATCTATTCTATAAAAACGTAATGCTACAAAGGGTTTTGTTGAATACATTTGTGTACATTAATATACTTAATTCAGTAGGTACCTAATTAGACTGCGTGCGTGGTTATTTATCATTTTTTAAAAGAAAGTCAAAGTAGGTATATGATTCCAATTGTACTCGAAACAATTCATTGAAATGTAAGACGATCTTAATTAGCGCGTACAATAATAACAACAACATGTTTGCTTTGACCGCGTGCGTATCGCCGGCGTACGATAGGCGTATTCATTCATGTCATTCGATTCGCGCGACAAATAATAAAAGCGATAAATTGTTTGTTATCCGGCCGTAGTAGTGGTAAATATGTACGACGTAATTTTATTTGGAAAACTATTCTGTGTCGCAGTATAACTCGACAGGCCTCCAACCTTATATATCTGCGTTCCCGACAGCCTCCGACACTCTGTTTCGCTCCGTCGTCGCGCTAACCACGCGTTTTCTCCACATTCGTGTTTTGTTATTAACCCGGAATACGGTCGCAGGGATGATGGCATCAACGGTGCCTATCTTGCTACTCTTATGTGCGTGCACCTTCGCTTTGCCAAAGGAAAGGGTGAGTGTTTACTACCGTATTCTTTTGTTACATTTAAATGTCAAATCATTCAATTGTATTACAATATAATTAAAGCATGAGAGTAAAATTTTAAATTTAGAGTAACTAAGCATTTTACAGATATTTGTTAAAATATTGATATTGTTATTTTAGCGCATGGTCCATGTCTCTCAGAATTCCAGTGACGTTCTAAAAATAAATGAAAGAATTCCGGTCTTTTTCGAATTAATGTAAAGCTCTATTTAGGGGTGTCAACTTAACTACACATGCAGTTATATTCGTTAATTTAGTTTAATTAATAAATATTTACAGTTATTTGTCATTAACATAGCAGATATTAAATATAGCTAGTGTTAAGACGTATTTTAAACCGAAGCGAAAGGAATAATTTCTTTTAGTTTGACTGAAGCTTCAATACGTAAATTCTAATATACCTTTATTTATCTTGTAGTGTCAGTGTGTAAATTTGGATTGAAGTGTGTGACAAGGTGCATAAACGTCCATTCTTAGATTTATTTCTATGCTTATCCTATTTGTAAAAGTTTAATACAATTTTACTATATGCTATGTAACGTGATAATATAAAGTTCACGCTCGTTTGGTGTCTTTAGTTTTGATGCAATCTTTTTGTATCCTGTACTATTAGTACGGTTTTATCTTGTTTTTCCAAAACAATATCTGTTTAATTTTTTGCTCATACATTGTTGTACAATCCATGTTTGTGATTCCGTTTTGGGACACACATTGCAATGTATTTTGAAATGATAGGCAAAAACATGAACAACTATTGTTTTCAGAAATCTTAAATAACTCGTACTAAAGGCATTGCTGTTCGGGTCTTTTCAACAATGTCTTACAGCTTGACGTCACCTTTTCCTGTACCTTCAGAATCCAACGGTCTCTCGCCATATTCTAAATCCACCTGATCGGGGACTTGAGTTACTTCTGCCTAAAAAAATCACCATAAAATCATGTGAATTGATCAGTGGTTTACTTGAGCTTGTTGCAACGGGGACCAAAAGATTAAGGTGGTTTCCGAATCATAGATTCTTAATAGGTTTAGCCAGTAGTAGGCATCAATAGTGTAGAACTAGTAATAGTATTCGATGGTAGGCGGTAGGTAACTATGTCTTGTAAGTTTTTAAAAAGACTCAACTCAATTTTGAAAGGACTGAAATGAAGAATTAATTATCGAGTCCCTTTAGTCTTAAGACTTGCAACCGAACCGTTTAAGCTCGTCCGAGTCGCAAAATTAGTTTAAGGCAATATCAATAGGTACATGCACACGTATTAATTTCATTTAGAATATATTTTTGGTTAATTACAGAGTTATAAAGTCTTCCCTCGACTTTTTAACGTTTTTAATATATGTAAAAGAGTAAATGTCATTTAGAGTTCTAGAAGAATTTTTAGAAGTCTGCTGAAAGTTGGATAAATCTTAAAGTTGAAAGACTAGTAAGATTTGTGACCAAAGACTGAGCTACTGTGACTTAAGACCTTAAAGCTAGTCAAGTCATATGTTTGTAAAAACGTAGTCGTTTCAATATGACGTAAAAGACTAAGTCCCTTTCATCACTACATTAGTCCGGAAATAGACCACGTGCACATTATAGTGTAGTTATCCTGTAAAAATATGTTTGTCAGCTTACGTAATGAGGATTAACGTCAGGTGGAGTGCATTATATATTTTATAATCGTAGGTGCATAAATGTTTACTAAATCAATAGTCATGTAATGAAATCTTAAAATTGACGTTACAAATTATAAGCGTCGTGAAAACAAACGTATAAGTCCACCAAGCTAACTAGACGAATGTCAAACGTGACGTCACTCGCGAGCTCGCGAGTACAGATGACAGACAAAATAGCTTATTTTGGTTATGATTGTAACAAAAACTAATGAGTACAACAAATTAGTGTTTGCCTATTTATTTTATTATCTTAAATCAAAACAGATTAGGGAGTTTAGGCGCTCACGGTACTAGGACGAGAGCGGGGCATGAGGCGGGACAGGGATGGGAGATCGCGATCCTCCCGTTTGTCTAGTTACCTTGGTCGGGTAGTAGATTACGTTTGCCTTTGTCGCTTTGCTTATTACCCGACTGCGTCTGAAGGAGGGTAATGTTTTTAGAGCATATGCTTGTATGTACGTCCATTTATTTGACAACCGCTAAAACCTAAACGGCTTGACAAATTGTGACATAAAACATACTCGTATAACGTCTCAGTTTGCACAGTGACATAGGCTTCCTATGTGTTTTTTTTTTAAATGGCGCCTGCAAATAGGAGAAATAGAGGGGTAAGGGTAGTCATGTCCATTATTATAATAATTTATTTGGTTAATTATAATAAACCCATAACCTATCAATCATAGGTACTTTCTCCTCCTCAAGGGTCTAAGTTGTAGAAACACACATTTTACACTCATAGGATTTTCTCCTGTGTCGCGGGTGCCATGGACACACAAATACACAAACAGCCAGAGCCAGAACAGAAATCTAATTTCATAATTTAGATGTCTGTCTGACCGGGAATGGAACACGGAACCAACTGCGCGTCAGACCGGTATGAAGACCGCTCCGCCACACGGGTCTACGACAGGCTCAAAAAAATTCTAATACCAACTGACATGACTTCGAAAATCTGTAGTTGAAAAAATGAAATTTGTGTTCTCATACCAAAGGCGCGTGCCTTTGGTATGAGAACACAAATTTCATACCACGCGGTAACAAGACCATGTTTACTTATAATTAAAACTGATGAAAATTTCCACTTCGTTCGTAAATATTGTTTGGAAGAAAAACATGGTCAATGACCCTTTTAGGTACACGCGGTGCTACGCAGTTCCTTGCTTCCTGTTTACACAATCCGTGTGCGAGTACCTACGTGATAATGTTAATGTGACTTCGCCATCAAATTTGTAAGTTGTGACATCCATGGTCACGTGTTTATATGGACATGACGGACAATGTGATATTATATCGTCGTAAAGCTTGTTTGTTGATTGTTTCGGATCTAAAAACCTTAATGATAATTACGGAACGTACCCGAACCACGTGATCTATTTTTGACAACTTTGGCGCCTTCTCTTCGGTGACCATCCGTAGTATACAAACATACTCCCCTCTTCACCTTTTCGAAGTCAATTACTTAAGAAAATATAATTTAGCTCATATTTTTATTAACACTGTATTTGCCGTGGTGCAAAAGTACATACGTATCAACTCGTTATAAGAGAAATATTTGAATAGAGCTTAAAAATCGCGAAATTTCCTTTGAGGGTATTGACTGCCTGACGAAAGTCTAAGCCCGGGGAGGTATCTCCCTGCGACCAAGCGTGGTATTTGAAAGACCACCCAACACACCTTGAAATGATCACGTGGTTTGCGTACATTCCCTAATTACCATCGAAATTTCCGCTATGGAGGTTTTTTTTATATAATTAAAGTAGCAAAAGGCAACTGCATAGACTTCTATACTCAACTTCAGAGGTAAGCTTAAAAGTTATAAAACTCATCGGAAGTCGGCCATATGTTTCAACCCTTAAGAACTAAGTTGGAAAGCCTCTTATAAAGTCTCTCCCTTAACAACGCACGTTAAATGTGTTGACGAAACGCGTCGCTGTGCGGTCACCATACTGGTGTGACACAGTCGGTCAGTCACAGACGGTTATGGGTTTGATCACCAGTCAAACATATATCTGTTCTGGGTGTTCCTGTATTTGTCTTTTGCGTCGTTTGTCTGTGGCATCCACAATAAAAGCCCATGGGGCTATGTTTGTAGAAAGCGCTAAATCAGCAATACTTATAGTACTCGTATGTTAATTAGTAACTATTTGGAAGTATATTACTAAACTATGCGAACTATGCGAATTTCTTGAACATCTATCTTTACACTGAGTAACGCGGCATCTATTTTCAAATGTATTATAAAAGCTGACATTTTTATATTTTTTTTCTTGAAGGCTATTACTAGATCATCAGGACTATGAAGCTGAAATTTAAACTTTAGTGGAATTTAGTACTTGTTCTATTAGCATAATGAAGAAGCAGGCCACGAACTGCTTTGGTTTATGCGAGAGGTACCTCTAAAGCATTAGGCCAAAGGTATCGAAATTGTAAATAAAACAAAACATCGACGATAGAGGAAAGTAATGAAATATGGACTTCCATTTTGTTTTTGGAACAAATATATAAAAAAAAACTTTTAAAGGCTAAGTCTAAAAAACTATTAAGTCAACAGTAGTTAGGCGTTTATTGAATTTTTCACGTATTTGTTTTTGAGAATTGGTCATATTAAAGCTCTAGCCCACATTTGGTAAAGTAGTAATTAATTACTTGCTATTCCCATAAATTCGAGTTTAAGCCGACATAACTGCTATAACTTTAGCGTTAAATTGATAGTTAAATATTAGTAGATAAAGCAACAGCATATTACATCCTGAACTAGACTTTAAACATTTACCCAAAGGCCACGAAATATTCACTAAAAGTTGCAAGCTTCAGCGGCGAGCGTAAGAAATAAATGCATGTAGGTGCACGATCTTTTAAGGCAACGAATTTTTGCTCAAAAATCGTAACGATATTTGTTAAAATTTGCTCAACGCTGATGCTTACAGTGCCAAGGAAATGTTTCGTAATACTCAGGTTAGGGCGGCATTGCAGCATCATTTTAGATACTTCTTTAAAGTTTTATGACACAAAATGAGTGTGTACATAGCAGGCGTCAATCTACGAGAGATTGTGATGGATCTAGAGTATCATGAGTATTAGGATTTTCTTGTTTACTAAGCTTAAAATTATTTTATATTTTAATGTAAAAAATTATATTACGTACATATATTAAAGTCGTTCCACTTTAATAATGTACAGAAATTCATCCAACATGTTGTAGTTTAATCCTATTATTACATCATCATCATGTCATAGCCATTTCAAAACAAAACTGATCTAAAGTATCCTCCTCAGTAGGTACAAATGGCGTGCAAATATGGCAGCCCTTTCTGGACCTGCTGGAATGGCGCGCACATGCTAACAGGCGTCTATGTAGCTAGGAGTTCTATTTTCATTTTTATTTATTTTTTTATAATAACATAGGCTAAGTTATTTTTAATACTAACTTGTGAGCGTTTTTATTTTTTAATTATTTTACTAACGTATTTTGTAAGAAAATTGTTATACTAACTTAATTTATAGACCCCAGTCTGAAACAAAAGACTATTATTATTATTAAAAGGTAGGATTTTTAAAAATATAAATGTACATCGGCTTTTAACATTCAGGTTAACCAAGATCGTAACTAAGGTAGAAATAGAAAATCTTGCTGAAAATATTCGCCAGTTTCAAATATCATCTGCATTTTTATGTATTGCTGAGTAATGACACTACGTAACACGTGAAAAAAACCATTCCGATGAATATTATTTCTTCTTTTTCTGTAAACTCAATCATAACAATAAACAGTGAACATGAAAGTAGCACATAAGCATTTATGCTGACGCGACTTTTATGTAGAAGGAGTCTCTCATATTTTCCCAAAATGTGAACACAATTTTATACTACAAAATTCAAATTTCGCATTGCGTCCTTTTTATATTCAACGTGTTATCAAACCGTTAAGTCATTGTACGCCGCTAAATCATCCAATTATCACGCTTGCTTATTATTAAAATTAAGATTATATGTTATACCTTATGTAGAATTTTTACTACTGTAACCTAGGTACTAAATGTGAAAGGATGTCTGTTAAAGAAAGTTGCTTGGAGCTTGGAGGAGAAAACGATATAAAATTATATTTTCTCTTTATGACCTTTGTATATTTTAAACACCATTAGCTATAAGCTATAGTCATAACCTAAAAGCAAGCGACTGCGGTTTTGGGAATGCGACTTAACTGGCAATTGCAAATTTTTTTGGACCTCCTTGTCAGTCTATAAAAGGAAATACTGAAGGTTCTGAATAATTCTGAATTATAGACATATTTAATTTGTAACTTGATAGACACGATACACGTTTCCGAAATAACGGGACGAGTGCGAGTCGCACCCGCGCAGGAAGGGTTCCGCGCCATTATTTATAAAAACCGTAAAAACACGTCTTATGTAACGGGAGCCACGTTAAATATTTATTTTATTTTGTTTTTAGTATTTGTTGCTATAGCGGCAACAGAAATACATCATCTATGAAATTCAAGTGTGTAGCCATAACCCTCACGTACGGAACCCTAAGAAAGGCACTTCACACGTAGCCAAGTTCACAGCAACGTTAAATCTACCTCGACTACGTCAGAAGGCGGTTATTTTTCGGGCATATATGTATGTGTACATGAAAGGTATGTCTAATACTTAGGCGCACTCTACATCTCAAAGGGTTTGACTGATTTTTTCATATAATATAGGGCAAAGGGGTCTTTGTATTGTATTTTCTTTGTCCAGTGGAAGGGTGTGCTTGCCGGCCCGCTTTTATATGAGGAAACCATCCTTGTCAGACTTCAGATGGAAACCTTGTATTGTACGTAGTTGCTGCTTAAAGGTCCCAGTGACCACTAAGCACC
>DWLI01002275.1:0-13523 GCA_018249915.1 Cecropterus dorantes dorantes
GTGTATTCGTCTTTGGGTGTCCATGGCACCCGCGACACAGGAGAAAATCCTAGTGCGGGGCTATGAGTGTAGAAAGCATGTATTTGTCTTTGGAATACAACATTATGGTTGATTATATATAAATATAATACTGAAAGGGAATTTGTACTCTGAATTGTTTTAACAGGCTAACGTACCGAGTAATACAGCGGTGGTAGACAATATCATGCTTATGCTTGTTATTTAAAACTGCATAAATTAATACGATATTGTCATTCAAAATGGCTATTGTAAGTAATTTGAACTGCTGTTATTATTCGAGTCTCATTTGGAAGGATAAGTATCTCATTATTTAACAAATATACTTATGTCATTTTTCGGTTTTTTCTCTTCTATTCATTATTTTATGTCTTTTTTTGTATTTGTTGTTTTATGTCGTATGTGTTGTACAAAAATCAAACCAATATTTTTGTTTTATTTCTAAAATTGATTCATGACACAGTTTCTTGTATCCACACATTTTATTTCATCTTTCATCATCCGGGTCATTCTTAAACCTAGATTTAGTTTCGTCTTAATGTTGATAGGTGCTTCAGGCTCTATTCAAGTAAGAAGCTCTGGTTTGTACTTCCATTGTTAAAATAAATTGTTTTCTAACAAAAACGACAACGCGGCACTTCGGTTTGTATTGCACAATATTACTTCATCCGTCAGCTTCGTCTATTCATATATATTATAAAGCTGATGTTTGTTAGTTTGTTCGAATATCATGCAAAAGTATTGCATTGTCTTTATGATATTTATTGGAATAAATGATTATTTGTAGTCTTCAAAGCTTTTATATAATAATTTTTAATGGAAGGTAATTGTCTATTGCACAAGAAGACTTAATACGGCATAAACAAATAGAAAGGGTAAAATAGAACAAATAACTAGCATATTATTTTAAAAATGTTTCCCGAAATTATCTAACGAAAAAAAATAAAAAATACAAAACTATGGACATGGAAAATGCCGCACGCCTAAGCTTGTTATTAATAAATCCGTAACATTGGTTTCATTATCGAAATGCGCCATAATGACGTTAATGACCACTCATTTTAATTAATACACTCGTTAGTTGCATTTTTCGGTTCCGTTTTTAAACTTTATCAACGGCAATGTAGTCTAAAGGTGTGGTCACATGCTAGCATAAGGGCGCGCCCACACGCGAATCCCCCATTATTAACGTTAACAATATTTCATACGAGCTCATATAATATGCAAGTGACGTGTCCACATTTATGACACTTTGTCGGCTGACACGGAAAAAATATTATATTCGTGACAGCGTTATTTAGTGGTAACCCGTAAAGGGTAGAATGTTTAATGTATTTTACTTTTTATCGTGCGTTTTGCCCTATATTCGGGCGTAGATATTGAAGGGTCTAATGTGATCTGTTTTGTGATAAGGCTACCATAATAACTTCGTATATTTACTAGTGAAATGAAATCAAACTACAATACATTGTAAAAAAACTACTTAGTTCAAATCGTTTTAAAAATGAGCGACATTGATGGTTTCTGATTCAATAATATTTGATGTTTCATAAACTTATTGTATAAAACAAATCCTTGCAGTGATATTATAAGGAGAACCTTTTAGAAAAATTAAAAATACCCATATGTGAAAACTTTCAAATTTAAGGAGTAGTCACGGTATTGGGTTATCGAATTTCTTTATGTCGATATTTCGACCCAGTCAGTATCTAGGGTCGAAATATCGGCACACCTCGTACTACAACCGTTAAATGTTAAAATCATTTAAAATAAAATTATTTTCGCGACAAAATAATTAGGATCAACTTTGAAATTATTCGGTAAAACTGTCTACAAATCTTAAACAAATATTATTATATTCTAACAGACATTACTTTAAACTACCCACTTTTGTTTTGCTAAATAAACTTAAATAACGTAGTAGTACTATTTTCATTTACAATTTCACCCAGTTTTCGAGTAAGAAATGTCATTCGCGCTTGATGTATGTACACTGGAGTGTCTAAAGTACGGAGTATTCGCGAACTCGGCTAATTAGATGGTGGGAATAAATCGCTACAATTATTTACACTCGCACCGGTTGCCGCTGACTCGTATCTATTTATTGAGATGAGAAACCGTGACCCCACCGAAATAGATCTCGTTAAATCTATACTTCATTTCCAAAGGTGAAGCTCTCTGGAGAACTCTTCATAGTTCGAGTCGGTACCACCTACACTTACTCGTATGTCTGCAATTAAGCAGGGATTTGGTTTGACTGTTGCTTTAAGGCATACGTGCTTTGATGGGATATTTATTAACTTAAATTGGAAGAGTAGGAACGGATCAGTATCTGATCTTAAAAGACAACCCGCGTGGCGGAGCGGTCACCGTACCGCTGTGACGCACAGTGTGTTCCGGGTTCGATTTTCGGCCAGACAGACACCTGAATGATGAATTTAGATTTCTATTCTGGGTCTGGGTTTTTGTGTATTTGTCTTTGTGTGTCCATGAAACCTGCGACACAGGCAAAGATCCTAGTACGGTACTATGAGTGTAGAAAGTGTGTTTTAAAGCGTGTTTTAAAAACTCTAACTCCATTTTTAATTAAATTGAACAAGCCAACAAGAAGTCCACCTGGTTGTGTTTACTGATTCCCTAAAAAATGTAATCAGCATCATATATAACAAGAGTTGCACCTGAATTCGATCACATATGCGATACCACTGCTGAGGACAAAGATGGTCGCCTCGTATCTAAGTTAGCTGGCATTAAAGGACTTCGACAAAACGCATAAATTTCTTTACGCGAGATATAGCTGCACGGTTTTACCTCCCTAGTCTACACCTTAAATTTAGGGTAGATTGCAGATAACAAAGTGCGACTA
Source organism: Cecropterus dorantes dorantes (assembly GCA_018249915.1). NCBI lineage: Eukaryota > Metazoa > Arthropoda > Insecta > Lepidoptera > Hesperiidae > Cecropterus > Cecropterus dorantes. The sequence goes on from DWLI01002275.1 coordinate 2,885, forward strand.
CTTACGATTAGGTTCACCTATCTACCAATCAACGGTACGTTATCAACAGAATATGTAAAGAGCTTTAATATTAAAATAAAATGCGATGCCGCAGAACGATATTGAATTAACTTTGTCCAGTATTGTGGTAAATGGTTACAATACTAACCCAATACGATTTATTGATCCATTGATAGCTTATCGTTTGCTTTATCTGTGAAACACACATCGAGCTTTTGTATATACCTCGCTGTTTAAATTATAGTTGTGTTGCCCAGTCCGTATGTACAATAAATTAGTGTCTGGCCGCCTATCAGACTAATTTCTTTAATGGTTTTAACTATAGTTACTGGAGTCTAACAAGGTCACATGATCTAACCATATATTTTTTGTTGCCGTACTTCGGACATTTATTACGCAAGACGACCTCGTATAACGTACTCCTAGATGCGATTTGAAGAGGGGAAAAGAGTTTTTGAAAATTCTCGAGAGGCTAGTTTTAGGAACATTTTTTTACAATAAAATAAAGACAATAATTATCTATAACAGAAAAGGTACCAATACCGGTCTGACGCTAAGCGGGTCTCGGGTTCAATTCCCGGCCAGACAGACATTTGAACGATGAATTAAGATTTCTGTTTTGGGTGTGGGTGTTTGTGTATTCGTCTTTGTGTGTCCATGGCGCCCGCGACACAGGAGAAAGTCCTAGTGCGGGGCTATGAGTGTAGAAAACGTGTCAGAAACGTAAACGTGTATTACTTCCACTTAATAACAGCAGTGTTAAGCGCTGCTATGCTATAGTCTTAAGGGTGTGGTAATGGAGACATACTTACCCAAGGTGTCCCAAATTTAGACATACTTACCCGAGGTGTCCCAATTTAGTCCTCAGGTCACAACGCATCTATGGCCAAGCTCAGGTGAGACGCTGATCTTATCTGGGGTCGATTACATATGTCCACGGGCGGCAGTGGCCATTTACCATCTGGTGGACGACATACTCGTTTGCCACTTTCATGTTATCAAAAAAATGTTGTATAATGCGCGACTCTACCAAATCGACATATTAAAAAAAAAGTTATAGCGCAATAGAACACGATTATGTGCATAGGTAGATACAATTTATATAGTCATTTGAGATGAAATAGGTATACAGTCGTAAAACCGCAATTGCGAACTAAAAGAATGCAGTTTGTATGACTATTGGTTTAATGGATAAATAAGTTGCTATACGTAATTAAAACATGTGGTATTTTGTTTAACTTAGGAAAATAAAATTTGTAACAGTCAGATTGATAATAATAACGATATTTGATGAAATTTAAAGTGATGTTACAAAGTAAATTTTTGTGTGTAAAGTAAGTAATTGACTATTGGTAGTTCTCTCTTACAATTTTTTTACTACATGGAAGTAGCTAACGAGCATGCAATCCAACTGGTGTTAAGTGGCCATTGGCGCCTATGGACATCTGTAATCGACTACAGATAAGATCAGTCTGAATTTAGCCAAAGATGCATTGCTACTCCAGAGGACTAAGCTGGAATGTCTCCATTCCTATCCGAGACATTCCTATTCCTATCTAATTCTTCGTATGCCATATCCTTTAGACCAGAACACAAAAGTGAACCCTGCTTTTATTAGGCAGAAATTACTTTCTCTATCTATTTCTTGCTACATATATGTAATCAAAACATAAATATTTGTTTATTTTTTTTTGTGTTACACATTTATTTTTCTTTTCTTATTCGTGTCCAATGACGAAAGGAAATTTTAGCCGTCATAATAAAATATAGAGGACCGCTAATACAATACAAAGTGTCTTATTGAATAACGTCAGCACTCTCATCCCGATCTTAACAGGATCAATTTAGATAATTTATTTCATTTCGTCACAGGCGTAGGTCACCGGAATAATGTGGGTAAGTTCACGATTGGATTCGTCTAATTGTATGATCATTTACGAGTAGTGAATGCTCTGATAAACGACGTACGATTAATTAAAGGGTTTACATTTAAGCATCTTGATAGATAACTATTACTACTGACTATTTATGAATGACAAATATTTTACAAAAATTGTACCTTTATAAGGGTGGTAGAACTCTTTGTGATTCGACTCCGGAAACGCCACCGACACTGTGTGTTAAGGAAGACATACTTGTCCGCGGCGTTCCAACTTAGTCCTCAGGAGTAGCAACGGATTTGTGGCTAACCTCAAATAATCTTCTTATCTTATCTGGAATTGATGCCCATGGACGGCAGTGGCCATTTCCCATCAGATGAATGTTCGTTTGCTACTTCAATATAATAAAAAAAAAACATTTTTTAAGTCTAATTTTTATTTTTGAATTTATATTTTGAATATTGAAGAAAAAGAAAACAAGTTATAATTGTTTTCTTTTTCTTCTCACTTTCCTAACTTAAAAATACAGTGTTAAAATTATGTAACAGCTTGGATTGATATTTTTCAAAAAATGTCAATGAAACATTTTAAATTGAACACCGGCGTATAGTAATACTCGGTATAGTAATACTTGAGGGGAGAAAATTAACATCTGGTTTTCTATTTAACATAGAAATGACCGCAAAGGCTCGTTACCCCGAGTCCCGGTAACCGTCAAGTTAAAGTGACTTTGTAGGAACAAAATTCGCTCGCAATCATACTCATAGTTACAACTGACGACCCCGACAGAACCTAATCAAATATGGACGAGGCCTGCGCCAGGTGAGGGCTCGCAGGTGCATGACAGCACTCTCCGTCTCTCTCACTCCAAAGGGTAACTCTGGAACCACTATAGCTATCTCTTACGTTGACATAATGGTTTTTTCTCTCTGATATAACGTTTTTTTCGGGGGCAGATACGCAGATATGCATCGGGTTCATATACCGCGGTCTTATTTGACTTTTCGTCCGTTCGTGTCATGCATTTAAAAAAAATGGCTTTGAGTTAGTTGGCTGGATTGTTATTGTCGTTTTGTGTCGCTCCAGTTTCGCGCGGCTGTATTCGTATGGTAACTAGGCGAGGCGAAACTTTTGTGTTAATTGAATTTATTTTTATTTAACTTGAGTAAACTCGGATTAAGAATTAATCAGCGTAACGTATAAGTTTTGTTTTTTGTTTTTGTTTAGCAGCATATAACTTTAATTTTATTAATATTAAATAAAAGTGTAGAGTTGAAAATAACTATTGAAGAACTTAATTTTGCAAAAGGAAGCCCTACATGACATGCAACTTCATAATCTTTTCACTTTTAAATGAGTAGAACAAATCATTTCTTTAAACATACCCTTAAAGAAAGGGATGGACGCGGCGCTGTGGGTGCTTAAATCTGTGAACGGAGTCAATATTTGTACAAAGAACTCGATATAGTTGTCAAGTGGCTAATCCGTCGGTTGTAGGGCGGCGCGGCGGCGCACTAAACCGCAAGCTCGCCTACTCTCACGATCACGGGTTTTGCTGCGACCGCACTAACCGACGCTTCTTGACCGATACAGTATAAAACTTATAGTTAAAATCGTAATTACATTCAGGTACTTATCTTTATCTCCTATCATCTGATACTTTGTCATATATTGACGCGCGTGGCGGAGCGGTCACCATATCGGTCTAACGCGCAGTGAGTTCCGGGTTCGATTCCAGGCCAGACAGATATCTGAATGATGTATTTAGATTTTTGTCTTGGTCTGAGTGTTTGTGTCTTTGTGTGTTCATGGCACACGCTATACACGAGAAAATCTCAGTGCGGGGCTACGAGTGTAGAAAGCGTCTGTTTATGCTGATGATGGATGACCTTTTAAAAAAAATGTCATATTTGAAAAATATTTTCATAATAGCGTATTACTAATCTATTTTTTGGAATACAATACAATCACTTATATCTGATATCTGATACTAGTATTAAAGATTACTGTCTGTCGAAAAAATATTAAAATGTTTAACGTAAACCTATATTAACATCAACACAATTTCTACAAGAGTTCAATGTGATTGCTTATAATTTTATAATCATGAGCACACCATTTTATTCTGGCCTGTCTAATGTATTGATTGTTTTTATATAATAAAGAGGATTTAATTACCTCCTTACCATAAACAAACAGCCCACGCGTCTATTGTATTCAATTGTCTCTGATTACATGGCGTCTGAAAGGCGGGCTCATCTAAAATTGTTTTATAAAAGTTAAAAATAGATTTATGACACTTAAGAAACTACATACATAACAACCGTCAAAGGAAACAATTCTGCCTTGACATTAATTAGAACGTTCAAATGTCGTGTGAAATACAAAATCGTTGAATTTTATTGCATTGGTTATTTCATTATATACTGACAAGAAATAATTTCGCTAATATGTGTGGTAATATAGTTGAAATATCCTATATAAATACATGCGAAATAGTTCCTGTGTTAAAAAATGTATTATATTTTTAACACAGGAAATTCGTTACGCTTTTTAGAATAGATATTATCATAAAAGACGATAATAAAACATGTTTTATTAACTGATCCCGAGACTTGGGAGAATTTCTTTATCTGGAACTATCAAAAAATCATAAGAATTCTCATAGAAACTTTCATTTCTACAAGGATTGTACTTTTACACAATTTAAAAATGAAAACATTGTAATATATAATCTATTGAATATTTAAATTTTGAACTTTCCTATTTCTACTGTATTAAAAAAACAGTAGTGAGACTAAAACAGTAAGTACCTAACAGTAAAAGTACCTATTTTCTGCATTTAAAAATCGATATACACTTTTTACAAAATGTATAAAAAATTCTAATACATAAAAAAATCTTATAGGTATACTCTTAACATAGTTTGTATCTTATATTAGTTTCCAATTTAGAATAAAAAATCTGTAGAATACTAGAGGTGCCTCGCGGTTTCACCTGCTACTACATAAGAAAAAAACTAAACATAGCGTGATGCTATATATATGTATAGCCTACCAAAATCTCAATTTTCAAGTCACTAATTTCAACGGTGTAGAACTTTCCTATACAAGGTTTTAACCCTTTTCATCCCTTTCGGAGTGGAATTTCCAAAAATCCCCTCTTAGTGCTCTTCTACTCCCCCTAAGAAATCTTCATACTAAATTTCAACTTTCTACGCTCAGTAGTTTTGGCTGTGCGTTGTTTGTCAGTCAGTAACTCAGTAACGGAAGGATTTTATGTGTGATAATATCGATTCAGCACCACTGATACTGCTCGCGTGAAAAGTATATAAACACGGTAGATACATTTACCTCCCATTTTTAGGACTCCTAGTATAAGCTTCAGAGTATTCGATTTATGTGTAAAGTTGTTCACGTAAAACCGTTATTTCAGAGTAAACGCAAATAAAATGTATACAGTGCAAAAATGTCTACGGAATAAAAATTTTCCTCTTACGAAATTACACATGCGGGCACCTCCGCCTGTTTAGTACCGGATTAAGCGTGCTATAATTTTTTGTGAACGTTGTTTATCATATTAGCCTTTATTTGAGGTTTTAACTATACGAGTTTTTGGCAACTGGAAACCCCGGAGTTTCGGTGACCGGAAGTGCTTGTGGGTTGAGGCGCGGGATTTGACCGGAAGTTGCAGCCCGAGCCTGATGTGTTAAGCTTTAGTAGGGGCTTAACTGAGTTATTAATTAATGGCCACGAGTATCCGGCGCCCGGTATATGTGCGAAGTTTTTGCGATGTATATTTTTTTGCGTCTGCATTTATTTTTTCATTATTTTTGGTCTCTTTGTCTCTTCTTAATGAAGCATCATTTTTGGATAATCAACTCCGCTTTGAAATTTTACAAACTATATGGGTAGATAGTAAAGGTCTTTAGACATATGAAAACACCCATTATAGGGAAAATGTGGTTTAATAGACTAGCTGCGTTTAAAAACGATGAGAGGTTTCTTGACTTATACATGGGATATTGTTGATACGATATGTTAATATTGTTAGTAATCTAATTTAATAATTAATTATGTTAAATTTCATACATTTGTCATACTCATTTATTATACATAAATAAGCTTGCGTACTTTTTCTCTACATTACCTTTAACTACGCCAAATCTCATACTACTCCGTGACCTAAATATACTTAAAAAAGCATTGGGAGTTTATGCTCCACCTATAAATTAATATTTAGCAATTAGAACATTATTCTCATATAAAATATGAAGTGTAAAACTGAATACGCTCGTCTCGTTGACTCTATAGATAGACGGTGGATGAAAATGTCAGGTAGGTATTAACGATTCTCTTTTATCGCGCTAACACTCCTCTGAAAACGTCAGAACAGGTGTCTATGACGGGTAGGTCTTAAGCACATGAGTTATTTACATATTTCGAAATAAGTCAGCATATTTTGTATCATAAATACTGTTTATTTATAGCTCAGTATCTTATTTTAAAACCGATGTCTTTAAAAGGTCCTCAAAGTTTACATGTAGTTATAGGTTATATTTAGAAATAACCTGTATAATTCAACTGTTTTTGAAATCCGTATGTAAATAACTACAGAATAGAAATCTCTTAAAATTAAATGAAATTACTATCCAGGGACACTTGGGTTTATCCTCTGTACACATTAATTTAAATATTATGAATGAAACAAAATATAATCGTCCACAATTTGCGTCGCCTTTTGACCTTTATACTTGAGTGGCTTTACTGAAGTGTCACGTAATGTATTTAATAATTATACTTGAAATTTTTGTGAGTGCGAATTAAAGTTGGTACGATTTCCTTTGTGTAAATAATATCACACTTTCTCCCATAAAATTGAAATTATGGATCGTGTTCATATTTTATTTATAGCATGATGTAGTCGCGTCGAGCCATTTTATTAACCCACTGGTGGGCACGGGTCTCCTGGCAGATAAACGAGTTTTGGGCCATAGTCTACTACGCTGGCCAAGCGCGAATTGGTAGAATTCACACACATTTGAGAACTTTGTTTTATTTAGAGAGTGTATAGGTGTAAAGGTTTCCTTGCAACATTAAACAGTGATAATTGATTTGAAATACGCACATTATTTTTGTTCATTGTGGTACGTGACGAAGATTAGAACCTCGGACTCTCTATTGTGAGGTCGAGTTTAAACAATTAGGCTGTTACTTCAACAAAAAGTTCGCTACGAAATTACTTAATTTTGTAGACTATTCGCGATTAACATATATCTGTATGGCTACGCACTTTAAATTTTATTAATCTTAGTTATATTATAAAATAAATGCGAGAGTCTCTGAATATGTATTACTCTTTCACGCAAGAACAACTGATAAGATCTGAACGAAATTTGGCATACAGATGAATCCAAAGGATGTTTTTTCTAGTGATACATGACCCAAGCAAGTGGAACCGCGGGAAATAGCTAGTTATTTTTATAAACATAGTTTCATTTAAGTAACATTTAACTTAGTTATGTCGCAATTAGTAAATATGCAAATATTATTAACGTCGTCAGTTGCAAGCAACGCTGTGGACGAAAATCTAATTTATTTTATGACCGTAAACCAAACATACTTGCACTATTACAATATATTTTCTGAAACTTATTATACCTCAACTCAGCAGCAACATAAATCGATCCAAAATTATATTCACCAGTTACAATATAAGTTTGAACAAACAAAAACCGTTGTTAGGATCTTAACCGTGTTTGCTTTTCATCAGTTAACTGCAAAATAATACTCGTCAAGATTTCTCCCACTCGAGTACCTGTCTCACTGTTAAATAGAACAGAGCGATTAATTGAGCGAGACATACAATCTACAATGTGAGAGACGTCAACCTACTATCTAATTGAGTTCAGATTAGCGCTTTAATAAAACGTTTGAATTATAAGTGAGACAGTAAAGAAAACGTGCCACATACTAATATGTATATGTTTTTAAATAAATAAAAAGAAGCGAAATACATATTATTTTGAGGTAATTATGTTCATGACCCGACGTTACTAAATTAATACTCAAGTAAAAGGTTTAGGTTAGGTTAAGGTTTAGGCAGCTTACCTCAGGTAATTTACCTCTGAGGATAGCCATAAATGTATTGCTACCCCTGAGGACAAAGTTGAAACGCCTCGGATAGGTATATCTTCCTTACCACACCCTTCAGGCCAGAACGTTAATGTTATTAGGCAGAAATTGATGTGGCAGTGGTGCTTCCGGATTCGAACGCCAAAGAGTTGTACCATCTTAAAATATATTACTTTTTTAATAAATATTTGATGATACAAATATTGCATTGACTGATGACTTACTTATTTGAAAATGGAATACTGATGTCGTCGCCCGCTTTCTCGCCACTAATGAAACAATCGCCCCACTCGCAAACAGCGCGGGACCGTGTGTTTGTATTAGCACTAATGTTACAAGGCGAATTAGTTAATTAGACATTATGATGTTCCAAAGACCGTTGCTCGATAGCCCCCGGGAAATATAACTGGCGTCATTGTACTATGAAAGCTAGAATAATTATGTATCTATGAATAATTTATGAAACGTACACGTTCTTAGATTCGTATGATTTCGTAAAAGCATTTTAATTAACAATGTTTGTTCGTATTTTAGATGTCGTATGAATTCGAAATACACGCAAAATGAGTAAATTGCACAATTTATATTCGTTTACAATTTAAAATATTACGTGAGTCCTTGCTGGTATAACAAAAAATATTAATTCGCAATATTATATTTTATTTACCGTGTTCTTTAAACTTTATTCAAGCAACGATTCAGAAATTAAAACTTGCTATTGTCATTGCGATTACTTGTTATTTCTATTTGTAAGGATGAAACAATGCAAGAAAACCTATTATATTATATTTATCAATTTAACCTTCATCCAAATTCTGTCAAACGCAACACAAATACATTTCGTGTAACGTTTTCGGATTTAAATGTACATTCGTATGATATTCCCCGATCGTGGTTGGCCGACGGGAAAACAACTAAGTAGGTACCGAAGCAAATAAACATATACGTAGGGACATGTAATACAGTTGACTATTAGCTCTGTTATGTATTACGAGTTATAATGTTTATACAAGTATGAGGTCTGAAGTTGAATGAAGTTTGTAAGCTATAATAATGTAGTAATGTAGTATTCATGTCCTTTAGGGTATAACGAAATTTACGAGTATGTGTATTTCACAGATTATGTATGCAGCAGTAAGCCTTGTTGAAAAGCAGTAAGCCTTTTGAAAACGAAAATGGCGTATATCAGACTCGATTCTGTGATCAGGATGTTGCAATTCGGACATAATTTTCCCATTCATATAGGCGTATAACAAAACCTTGTTCATTTTATTATTTTTATAATTTCTCGTATTATTTTCGTATGATCATACTTTTGGACTACTGTTTTACATAAGACAATTGATAGAACATAACTATCACTAGATGACTTTGTATTTTATGTTACGACACGCGCCATAGTATTATTTTAATTAAAAGTTTCATATTCATGCTCGTTTGCTTATGTGCGCAGTAATTTCCGTCGACTTGCTCATTTTATATTCACGATCTAATATGGACAGTCATGCCTTAGATAATGCAATTGTAATAAAGATAGCGTCTGCCAATAAATTTGTATGAGATGTTTGTTCCATGCATTCCCCATCAAACTCTAAGCTGGCCTGTCACTGTTGTAATGTCAATTTTATTGTCGTGATATTATGATATTCCAAGAAAAGCAATTGACATGAGTTTGTTTATTATGAGCTTATGCCCGCGACTTTGCCCGATTTGGTCTAGTTTACAATAGTAACGAGTATCTCAAGTTCAAGAGGTATGTTGGAATGGATCATCATCCATTAACTGTTTAAATTTCAGAGAAATCCGACCAGCAATTTTCCGTGAAAGAGTATACTTACATACATAAATACTCACATATTTTCGCCTACACAATATTAGTTACATTATTTGTCTGTAATTTCTTGCTCAATCCGCGTGGCCGTGTTTGTTGGTATTGTAACAGCAATCAAACTTTTACTAGTCTAAGTGTGGAATATACATTACGAGGCAGTGGTATTAGAAAGCGCAAAATTGATCACAACATTTTTTCTGTTTTTTTACCTACACATCACTTATTAAATTGTAATCTGATAAGCAAACATACGGTCAACATTTTTGTAATAAAAGAGATATATCCACCTCATGTTACATTATCAATAAAAGGTGTATGTTTTATTACCCGGGGGTCGTTGGCATTTAAAGAGGGCATATGCGACCTCACCTGCCAGTAGACGATCCCCTTTAGTAACGATCACCTCCCTCGCTCGGAAATATTAAATGTTACTTGTTTGGTAAGCTGCGTTCTGTCAAGGGAGGGTTTCGTCGGGGTGTTATTTAGCGCCGAACCTACACTGGGAACTTCCATCGATCAACCTTTCTAGCTTTTAATAAGCGTAATGGCGTGGTCGTACGTCGATGCCGACGTGACGATGTTGTGTTGACTTATACATTTTGTATTCGTAATTTACTTAATTCAATGTTGACTTTCAGCGAAGGTTAATTTTTTTGTTTGCTGGCAGTTAACTCGTGAATATGGTCACGGTAATAAATTTCAAAGGATAGAGTATTTTTAAACAGCCCTATAATGTGCCATTGGAATTCGTTGCATATCACTTCTGTAAGAATGAATGTATGAATCAAAATTAA
>DWLI01002276.1:0-13521 GCA_018249915.1 Cecropterus dorantes dorantes
GGGTTCTTCTCTGGAACTACTTGTTCGAATTTAAAAAATATTTTTGTATTGAATAGTCAATTTATTGAGGAAGGCTATAGGCTATATAAAATCACGCTATGTTGCGCGTAAAAGCGCGTAGCGCATCAAGTAATAGATATTTGTATCATGTTTTTATTTTTTCTTTGTCAAATTCTGCGTGAAACAAATTTTATAACACTGAATTTAATAAATGTATTTATTTAATTAGCAGCTACCTGCCCTATCCATAGTTCTTTCAAATTTGTATCATATTTTTGAATGCGGGTGTAATCTTAGAGCACATCTACCTTTACATTTATTTAGAAAAATACTTAATTAAAGTCTAATATTGGCAAGTTACATTAATGTCATATATTTAAGAGGAAATCCTGCATAGGAGTTCTTCATTTGACCTAAATATACCAAGCACGAGGGAATGTTTTTCGGAAAGTAATCTGTTAAAGAAACTGAACAGGTTGTAAGTTTTACCCATGTAATCTACAAAATATAGTCATTTTTGTAATCCATATCTGAAATGAAATATATATATTATGTGACTATCTTAAGACGTCAGAAGTGGCAATGCATCTGTTAATAACAATTGGCCTCACGCATAAGTTTTTTTTCGATACGGAGTTGATCACGAATGGAAATAAGCGACAGTATTTACTATAAAAAGAACATCATGCTAATTTGTTAAATGAATATCATAAAAAATAAATCACGATGATTGAGAGAAGGGAGAACTATTGTAGGCTATTTATTAGACGTGTAAGATCAAATATTATGTAAAAGGCCAAGATTATAACCTATATTTGAAAGCACAAATAAACATAAGTCAAAGCGAATGATTTGTTTTGTTTGTCGAACAAATAGACGCCTTTCCCAATATTTACGGGAGCAATGATTACCAAAATCATATATACCTATGGTATTTGTTGGCTTTCTTGTACCGAATCTATTCCTTTATTTGAAGTTATATTATTTACCAAATTATTGTGTAAATAACGCCTTTCATCGCCACAGTTTGATCTTTCCATCTGGGTCTGAGACTTAAATACCAAGCACTGATTTTTCTTAAATGATGTACGCATTAGAAATTAATTATTGCTTAGCAGTAGAAAAACATACACACCTAAGACTTCTTTAAGAACAAACTCTCAAAGGTGTATAAAGTCTACCAATTCCCACTTGGCTACTGCAGTAGATTATTGCCCATAGCCTTCTCATTCAGAGCGTCAAATAGCAAATAATAGTGTAGCTGCCTCCCGCAACTCATCAAAATGACGTCATTTTATTCTGAATCACGCTATTGGAGTTTTCTCAACATCTTGCATATATACAAGTTCCGAACAGAAACTTTTAGGAGTACAGCCGCTCCTCAAGTATGATCACCTAGCCTAGCAGGAGATCTCCCTCTGCAAGAATAGGTTGAAAATAATCTAAATTTGCACTCTGTTGTCGTTATGTTTAGAATCCCAGTTTTATATGTGTTATAAAATCGTACACAACACCCAGGCGGCTAAATACAAAACAAAAATCTGAAAATTTAAATTAGCATAGAAGTTTTTGACAAAAAAATACGCTTTCATAGGCCTTAGAATGCCCGTGATAAGTGTACCAGGGACACATACTACATACAATTTAATTAAACCGAGATCAACAACAAGATAACAACCAAATAAAAGAATGTGATTGGCGTAGTGGTGAACGGTCCATTACGCGGGTTATATTAAAATTGCATATTCTTTGTGTGTGATATTTTTGTCGGAATCCCAATATCGTCCCACTGCTGGGCAATGAGAAAGTTTTATTCCATAATCCACCATGCTAACCAAGTTCGAAATGGTAGACTTCACATATATTTGAGAAGGTTTTCTTTCTAGTGCACCCTTGGGAACCTACACAGGTTTCATCACGATATTTTATGGTTAATCATATAGCAGTGATAAATTTGTAATGAGTCATACATGTTGGGTACTTGAACCGCGGACTCTCTATTGAGACGCAGAGTGTTAACTATTAGGCTATTAACTGCTATATGATATTACTAATAAACATTTCTGGTTTACAATAATACATCAACAAATACCTCCAATATTTAAAAATCGTCCGTAAAATCTACAACTTAAATAAATATTGCGAAAAAAGATATTTAATTTTTATTGATGCTGTTAGCAAGCGAGATTTTCCTGGAATCAAAATTTGATTACGAATCGGCCATACAGATTCGCTTTTTATTCGTAATCTCGTATTTCGTATACGATATTGAATTATCTCGTGGCTCGCTGCGTGGTACAAAAGTAAAATAACGAAAATAAAAAAGAAGATTGTTCACATTTTTTAACATAATATAATAAGTTTAATTGGTAAAGGTTCCGTAATATTATAAGTTCAAGGCTTTTCTAAGAATTTTGCTATGAGAGACGGCCGGAATGTACAATTTATTAAAGACTTGAGGCTAAACTCTGGTGATACTAATTGGGAACCATTGTATGACCTACGTTGATTACATACTATCAGATGAACTGTATGCTCTGTACTTATTATATACTACCTGCGCCTTGTAGTTTTATGAAAATATTAAAATAAGCAAACTTTAAATTGTAAGCAGTAAGCAAAAAGAGATAAGCAATTTTAATGAAATGATGACTTAATGTTACCTTAAGTACTCTAAGCAATTATGGAACCTTTAAATTTAAAAGCTTTTGCTGGAGATTTCAAACATAACAAACAAACACGCATAGAATTTCTAATATTACTTATTTTCAGTCCTTTAAATTCTTTTACATTCGGAAAATATGCATGTATAGTATTCATACACGCGAACCATACATTTTTATTATATGTTAGTATAAGCATCTGCACCACTCCCAATAACTTTTATAAGACTATTATTCTACGTACTTATTATTCTACGTACTTTATTCTACGTACTTATTTCTGCCTAATAACAGCAGTGCATTTGTGTGTTCTGGTCTGAAGAGTGTGGTAAGCGAGGTATACTAATCCGAGGCGTTCCATCTCAGTCCTCGAGTAGCAACGCATCTGTTGCAAACCTTAGATAAGAGTCCGATGTTATCTGGGGTTAATTACAGATGTCCATGGGCGGCAGTGGCCATTTACCAAGTGGACAGCATGCTCGTTTGTTACTTCCATAGTAGGTATAAAGTAAAACTAACATTGTAAAAATTCTACTAACTAATTATAACGCCTACCCATTTTTTTACTACAAAATCAACTTTGTAGAACCGACACTTAATTAGGAGCTGAGACAAAAGAAACAAAATATTCTAGACGGTCTTTAATCATTGTAAAAGAATTTTTATCTCTTCCAGCCACTCCGTACAAATCAAAGTGAACTCGTGGGCTTTTCACAATCCACTTGTGAAATGGTGAAATGAAAAACGATGTAGGCAAAGGTTAAGTTTGAAAATGCTGACGTCAGTAACGGTTTCGATGCCTATTTTAACGAGTCGTAATCGTGGACCTAGATTCAGAACGTAGGGTTCAATCGGTGTTCAGTAATTAACGATTTAATATAATACGATGCATGAATTTTATGTTTGTGAGATTGCTGCATTTTTTTGAGTCTCACGATTTTGCAAAGAACCCTGAAACTGAGAGATCCGTACGGCCCGTGACGCCTGCGTCCCGTGGGTCAACCTAGAATTTCTCATTATGGCCCACAGACTTTTTTAAAAATGATTAAATTTTTTTTTTGGTGATTGTTTTTTTTCTTTCCAGTTGTTTTTGACATGAAAGTTTTAAGTCTACCATCTGTTTTTGCTGCCTGAAGATCGTTTTTATTTCGCCTTTAAATTTCAGCTACTTTTGGGTGCGGCCCGCTATTTCTTCAAGTAGCTACTACTTAACGTGCATTGTCATATGGTTGCCAGCCGCTGCTAAAGAGTATACTAAGGCGGCCGTTGTCGGCACTGCGAAGTGGACTCCAGGATCTCCAAAGGAACGCAATTGAAGTTCTCTAAGCGCGTTGCCCCGTGGAGCTCCACCCAGATGACCGGCTAGGTCCACCGCACCGTCTGGTCTTACGACACTGTGCGACCACACATACCGCCCTTCTTCTAGACAATGGATACCGTACCCTATTCTGTCCCTAAAACTACAGGGACGAGAGCACACTCCACCTAGGTGCTATTGAAAGAAAGATTTTGCTATCTGAGGACTGAGATGGTCGCCTCATATAAGTGAACCAGCAATCACACCATTCTAAGACACACAAAAAATGCTTTACGTTAAAAATAGACATACCCATGGTACCATACTCCTCGATCCCATACTCCTCGATTACCATACTCTTTTAACCACCTGGCAAACACTTACCCTCAAATAGACTGAGAGCTCGTTACAACTTCAATGTTATAAACAAATCAGTATAAAAGCGTCATGTAAAGGGTCAATTATCATATTTATAGGTATGTACTTGTACGAGAAAAACACGATAATGTAACAAATAGTTTTAGTTCTCTTCAGGATAAGCGTGAATTGTTTTTACTCCCGCTCGTCCGTGTTTTATTATTTTTTTATGCTAATAGTACCAACGATAGCTCCAATTTGCATTTACGCTCGCTGCCCATTCTAAATAACTATGGTTAAATTATACGTGAGTAATAAATAACATTGGAATAACATGGTTACATTCCAAAATAACAATAGAGTAACATTCCATTTCATTGTTATTAATTCCAACCATTCCATTGTTATTCATTTACATTGTTAATATTTGAACATGATTTAATTTGTTATGTTTTTATTAACACTTAACACGATTTGCTCCCTGAATAGGTATTGATAAAATGTTTATTTTTGTGGAAAAGGTTTTTGGAAACGGGAAATGATATTTTCTCATACACACTGGTTAGTATCAATGTTCTTATTTTAGTGGATGTGGCGACCTCCCGCTACTCATCAACAGATGGCGTCACCGTATTCTGAATCACGCTATCGGAGTTTTCTTAATATCCTGCATATAAACAAGTTCCGAACCGAGACTGTCGAAGCACGGTCGCTCCCCAGGCAGAATCAACTCGCCTGGCGAGAGATCTTCCTGTGCGAAATAGACATGACAGACTACAATGAAACATATCCAGAATTCAGTAAATAGAAATCTTAATTTTTTCAAACGTTCTGTCTAACTTGACCTTGTACTGGTGTCCAAGTCTCTCTTCTTCCAGCGCATTGCAAGCTGATGAAGAATAAAATTCCACCCACACCAAATGGACCACATTTTTGCTACGTAAAACTAAGAATTGTATTGAATTTCCTTCAGGAGTATGACATGGGGCTTAAAATGGTCGCAAAAAGTACTCTTAAAGCCGACAAAACATTGACCACTGCAATTGTATTACAAATCGCTTATAGACCTGATAGAGAGTAGTCATACTTGTTTGATTATAGATGGCGATGGTTACTTTTCATCAGGTAACTTGAAAATAACTTTGAAATTACCTACAAAAAATTTAGAATAATTTAAGTATCAGTAATTTACGGGCAATATAGGCTCAAGTTCATAATTCTGACCATTATGGTAAGTAGAAACTATATGCTCTTCAAAAATATATCTGCTTGGTCGAGGATAGATCGGTATGAACGCATCGATATAATCAGTATGACGTGTAAAATATATATAAACTAGAGGTAGTAGAGGTATATACACGTAAGAAAAAACCAAACAAATAAACATAGCGCGATGTTATATAGCCTACTAAAATCCAGAATATCAACTAACTAACTTCGACGGTGTAGAACTTTCATATAAAAGTTTTTCACCCTTTTAGCCCCCTTGGAGTGGAATTTCCAAAAATTCACTCTTAGTGCTCCTCTACACTCCCTAAGGAATCTTCATACTAAATTTCAACTTCCTACGCTCAGTAGTTTCGGCTTTACGTTGTCTATCAGTCAGTCAGTCAGTCACTCAGTAACGGAAGAGTTTTATATATATAGATAATCACAAGTGAAAACTATATTAACAGCCGCCCCACTTTTAAGACTTAAACCAAATAGCTTTGCCTGTAGTGGATTTTTATCAGATAAGTCTGAGATTTAACAGCGAGGGTAACTCTTTAATGAATTCCAAACAGTTTTCAAAGTCAATTTGATATTTTGAAGAAGTAATTTAAAAGTTTGAGGCTTACGAATTAGTTATTTATTTTCAAGTATACCTAGATTAGGACTATTGTAAAGTATAAATAGGTGAAGTCAAAAAGCCTAAAATAAAAAAATAGGATTGTTTTCAGTACAATCTTTAGGGTACCGTATCCAGGAAACCCTATTACTAAGACTTCGATGTTCGTCCATCTGTTCGTCCGTCCGTTTGTCTGCCATCAGGCTGTATTACATGAAACTTGATAGCTAGACATTTTTTCACAGATGCACTCGTATTTCTGTAGCCACTATAATAACAAATACCAAAAACAGAATTAAATAAATATTTAAGGGGGGTCCCATAGAACTAACCTTATTTTTTATTTGCCTTTTTTAAAGATAATGATACGGAACACGGATACAGCAGTGATTAATGCTTTTGCTATTATGACATCGGCGTTACCGTTGTCGATATGACAGACAGAGAGACAAAGGCGTCAGACAAAGTCGTTTAACCTAATAGTGCTTGAATAAATCTGGAAGATACAACTACTTCTAATGTATAACATAAATAGCATACAAACAACAAAGAACAAAGACTGACAAAATCACGAAATAATAAAATGCGGCCACTTATTCACCGCATAGCGACTTAGCACTTGTAATTAACTGAACAAATGTGTACAGAAAACATTTAATTAGATAAGCGTACTTCGTCCAACTTTACTTTGTGGCGGCGGAATTAAAATGAACACTTAACTGTTATCAAACGACATAATTTCGCTTACACTGAAACGTAATTTACCAAGGTGTTTTACTACGAACATATAAGCGATAAGCTATGAACTGTTTGGATTGATTGAGGGGTCAAAAATGACAGTAAAGATTTACTAATTTTTACAAATTATTTCACAAATCTTTACTGATATTGTAGAGCAGTAGAGTTTGTTTAGTTGAACGGGCTAATCTCAGGAACTATTGGTTCGAATTTAATGTTTTTTTTTTATTGAATAGTCCATTTATTGAGAAAAGCTATAGGCTATACAACTTCACGCTTTGTTTTTTTTGTTTTTTTTTTAGAAAAACTTGTAGCACACCTAGTATACAATACTCGGCAGCTGTATTGTAATATGAAAACAAAAATATAGAAATACCACTGCATTTGTTGACATCATTTTTTATGTACTCGAAATAAGAAACGAACGAAGTTACTGCCGCTAATAACTATTCATATTGCACCAATATTTACTTTGGATTCCTAAACTATTGTTTACATTAATATCTCTGAGTAATAAATTGATACGTCACGTATAAGTGTCGAAATGTTCCCTGCCAATCAAAGAACGAAGCACGCGTCGCTTATAAGTGTTGCTATAACAGAAATAGGTGTGCCGTTAGCATTTTAGAACCTTCGTAATAAACCTGAGACTCTAACATAATTTGGGAAGCAAGATCTGTGAAAATATTTCACTAAATAAAGGACTGACATCTAAGAATGTCAGACTTAAGCTCGGGCCTCGCTTCATTGTGTATCTTGTATAAGGCTTAGTCTATATTATAATACCTAATATGCGATGTATTGTAATTTCGATTACATGTCTGTCGCGTTATTATTTTTAACTATAATAAAGTAGCAACGAGCACGAGCAGTCCAACTGATGATAGGTGACCACTGCCGCCCAAGGAGGTATGTAATCAATACCAGATAAAATCCGAGTCTTGAAGACTGAGGTTGGCTACAGACGCGTTGCTTCCACTGAGGACTCAGTTAGAACGCCTCGGATAAGGACGTCTCCTTAGCCACACCTTCCAGACGAGAACACAGCATTGCATAACACTGCTGTTTGATTTATATGTGGCGATGATATTTCCAGAGTCGAACTAAGAAGAGATATTTGATAAACATATTAGGTACAAAATAATTATGTTGCGATATATAATTTAGTCGCGTCTCGTCTTTCGCTCGCAATAGAACTAGACGTTTATGCGCTAACAGTTCAGTAACAATCGTATTGTTTAAAATAACAATTTCTTTATTATTAGGTTGTTAAGATTTACAGATAAAAAAATTAAATAGGCTAAACACGTCTACGTGCGCGTAATTATATATTTCGCTTAGATTAGATATTTTTATATCATGGAATAGCGCTTTAAAATAATACAAATGTCAAGGTGTAATAGAATCGCCTGAATTTTACTTAACTTTAAGTTAAAGGAGTGATTTACTGATCCTCAGAGCGTAGGTGTGTTCCTTTATAGAGGCTAAACATAAACCCTTACGCCTACGTCGCCGTGTAATGATGACCTTCACATTTTTTTGTTTTAGTATAAAAAAATATTTGCTTTTTTTAAAATGGATTGTTCTATGACGTATGATTATTATGTTAGTTTAATATTCAGTATTAAAATCGTACTCGTATCTCTTAGTGAAATATTTAGTAATGTAATAAATAATAAGTATTTTAATTTTTAAATATTTTTTGAACATAGGTATGCATAGGTGCAGTGATGGTCTGATGGTATGTATATCAATCTACTATGAGGACCAAGTTTGAATCTAAATGAATTTACTTAAAAGCCTTGGACTAAAGTCATTTCATTATCAGTCCCATCACCAGCAGTGGGACAATAACTGATTTTATTATTTTCATTGATATTTATTGATATTCATTTTATATAAATTACAGTGTCATTATGTTATTAAAATTTATCGCTAATAGTTTTACAAGTATTATACGGTTTTTAAAAAAAAATCTGAAATACTTCTGTTTCAAAACAATGTGTCTTTATTTCTTTTTAAATTTAAGTCTGTTTAATATAAAGAAATCCTGAAAATAAGTCTATAAATGTAATTACAATTGCAGAGCCGTGCAATCTGAAAATGTTGTTCCAATTACGTAAAAGTTTCCGATGAAACTATCAACTCGTTGGATCTCGAGTTCGAAATGAATACTTATTCGTTTAACTTAAAACATAGTCCCCGAGAATCCATCTCAAACTTCGTCGTATCTATGATGAACGACTTATTTCCGACCCGATATAAAATAAATCTAGGTCACCGGAAATTTTCCTTTAAGCCTATTACCCTCACAGGTACACTCGATCTTCGGTGCACATAAACTTACATAAATTCTACCTATACTAACATATACCCAAGTACCTCTTGCGCATGTCATGCGCAGTAAACGAGCGCGGATTTGACAAGTACAAAAACATTTTAAAACTTTTCTTCGGCACACAATTATACCTTTATAATGCAAAACAACAGACTCGCATTAATTATGTCGAACTCTGTCAAAACAAACTCGTTACGAATGCAAATTAAAGCGAAGCAAAAAGTCCGATTCAATCAAATTACAAAAAGAAAAAAATAATTTCGGATCACTTATGTCAAGGCTACTTTACTGTATTTTAAATTAGTGTAAGAAAAGAAAATTGAGGATGGATTAGGTTAGTTTTACATGCACTAGGGTTGACACCTGTAGAGTTTTGAACAAATTAAAAGTCGGTCAGAAAAATAAAAAAAATGTTACTAAAACTTATCTACTTCGTGTTATTAATCAAAGGATCACCTGTAGAGTACGTACCGCGTGAGGAGTGTGCGCGGAATCTGGCGCGGAGTCTCGCGGGCGCGCGCCGAGAACACTACCGATACACTGCCGTGCCGCCCTCCCGCCCGCCGCATCGACCGCGTCTACCCGCCCGCCCTACGCACGGACTTTTCAAAACGCCTTGTTACACTCTGACGATTTAAATCCAACGATCCTGTTTGATCGCAAAATCTTTAGTAATACTAATTATATTTTTATCAAGTTTTGTAAGATTTTATATTTTAACACATATATTACACGAATATAAAAAATATACAAATTCTTTGATTAACATTTGATTTGTAAAGTGTTATCTAAATGTTTACTTAAAACTTTCTCAAAAACTGTGAATTAAAGTTACAAATATATTATTTGTAACTAAAAGATTTTCATAGCAAAAGTATTAAATTGTATCAGAATATAACGTTAATGCAAAATTCAATTTTGTATAGGGAATTCTTTTACCTTACCTTTGGGAGCTACAAAGATTAATATTAATCACCGATAAAACATTCCATTAACCACCCACCCCCACAATTCCCGATTGCTACGTCACTATGCTATTCTCAAACCTTTTTGGTACAAAGGTAGTCCTCAAATATTCATACTAAGAACTCAGTCGTCTCGCAGTCCTTTGAAGTCCAATCCTCACAATACTTCAAACAGCTACTTAAATTGAAGAACAATTCTTTAAAACTGTACAGGTATTTTGCGCGATGCATTTAAAATGCACAACATACAACGCATTGAGTAGCACAAAATATAAATTTGTACTATAAATATAATACTTATAATGCTTATTTAAATGTATGAAGTCGTATTTATATGCCAGTAAACTAAAAAATAAATATATTATCATTATAAAAAACGCGTTAGCTAATAAATAATCTCCTGAAAGGGAAAAACAAGTAATCCGTATGCATAATGGACGACAAAGTTAGTTTTTGTAACATTTTCTGAATTTTTTCTTTGTCCTTGTCTTCTGAATTTTGCTATTCAAAATACCTCACGGCATAAAGAATACTCACTATTATTTTTCTACGCCATTCTGCGTGGAATGTTGTGTTGTGTACTAAATGACAATTTAGCCAATATGAAAGGACAAAAACTCACAGTGAAAAGAGCAAACGTAATATTCCCCGTAAATAACAGAAAAACGGAGGATTTTTGGACCGCTCAGCAGGGTACAGTACATAAAGAATTTTTCACTACGCTCATTCGCACTGGAATTCTCATTCCTCTACATAATAGGATAGTGTTGCAAAAATGTTCAAATATTGATCAGTGTGACTCATACGAGGGTCGAATACGAATACGAAGATTGACGTTTTTGGGTATTCACATGTATGATATAAATGGAATTTGCATATATTAGCAAAAAATATTATATCTATAATATATGAAAGTATTTTTAGATTTCTTGTCTGTCTGTAAGTCTGTCAGTTTGAAATTGCACGAAACAAATGCTACAGAATTTAATTTAGGGGATTGAATAGATTTATAGTTATTTATAATTTTTTATGGTAGTGTTTTTATTCATATATTTTTGTTTTTCCTTTTTGTATATATGTATATTTTGTAAATAAGTTTTCACCTATATTAATAATTTAAATATTAATAAATTGAATAAATAATATTTATAGTTTATAATAGTATTAGTATTTTTAGTATTAGTAGTATTTTTAGTCCGTATTTTGATAAAACATTTAGTGTTTATTTCATTAAAACCCACCTTTTATTAGAAGTTACAATTTTAATTTATGTTATGTTATGTTGACGACCCGCGTGGTGGAGCGGTCACCATACCGGTCTGACGCGCAGTGGGTTCCGGGTTCGATTCCCGGCCAGATAGACGTCTGAACGATGAATTTGGATTGCTGTTCTGGGTCTGGGTGTTTGAGTATTCGTCTTTGTGTGTCCATGGCACCTGCGACACAGGAAAAAATCCTATTGCGGAGCTATGAGTGTAGAAAGCGTGTTTTTATTTTATGTTACCAATTTTAAAACGCGAAGGGCAACATTGGGAGCACTTGTGTTGCGGCGTGATTAATAGACAGTCCTAATCTGTGTGTGTTATAATGTGACAGTGAAAATCTCGTAATTATTTTACCTGTGACAGCTTTTACCACGCAAATACCCCCTATTTGTATATTTCTAAGAATGAGAGACAGCCAACTATAAACTTCTGAAAACCTTTATTTTGACAATCTAAAACTTGTATCAAAACCTACCAATCGTAGCGCGTCCGCGTCTACATGAATTCTAACGTCAAAGGTCAAAAATCGATTTTTTACACATTTTTTTGCAGATGTCTCGTTTTCTATGGGATTCATGCTATTTTCATTTAATATAAATATTGTAGGGTATTAAATTTGAACATTAAATTGAATTTTTTTTTGTATCTAAAACCGTTTTCGAGATAGAGGGCAGTGCGCGCGGTACTTAACTATTTCGAGTATTATTCGAGGTCAACCGTAGTCGCGATTAAAACACGATGAATAAAGTTACTAAATTATTGATACACACATAATTCTATATAATTGCATTTTTATAAGCTATCTCTCATTCCGAGATTTTTGCCCTCATTTGACGAGCTTGCCAAGACTATTTATCTTTGGCATAACTTGTTCAGCAATTTAATTTCTTAATAAAATTTTTCGTTTATTCAATAAACTGATACTGGTACAACGTTATTTATTTTTGGCACCATATATCCTCCTAAGTAGTACAACTTTTTAAGTGATCATCCATCCATCAACCCATTATTATGCCACTGCTGGCACGGGTCTTCTCTCAGATTGAGAGAGTTTGAGGCCGTAGTCAATCGCGCTAGCCAAGTGCGAATTGGTAGACTTCACACACCTTTAAGAACTTTTTTAAAGAACTCTCGGATGTGTAGGTTTCCTCACGATGTATTCCTTCACCGTAAAGCAGTAATAAATAACTTCTAATACGCACATAATTGTAGAAAAATCAGTGGCGTGCCTGGGATTCGAACCTCGGACTCCCGATCGAGAGACCGAGTTTCAACCATTCGGCTATCACTGCTCTTCAACACTGTTGTTATTAAGCAGATATAAGTGTGGCGGTGGTGCATCAGGAGTCGAACTATAAAGGGTTCTACCACCCTCAAAGAGCAGACACCAACATAAAAAGATGTTTCCATTTGTGTGGGATCGATTGAAGTTAGGTTCAGACTATTTCAATTTTTATTTTTTAGATGTTTATTAGTAAAATTATCATTTAAATACTTTTTGAACATTTTATTATATACGGATTATTTATAAACCTATAGATGTATGAAAGACTAATTAAAAACAAATTCCGTAAAAAGATATTTATGGAGCTGTAAAAATTCTAGGAATGGAAAGTTTATAGAGTTGTTAAACCCCCCTCAGATATGACTGATACGGAGTATGCAGCGCTGACTCAGCTCGCTACGGCGCCCCTTACAGCTGCATACTGCCACCAGCAGGCCACGATGACCCACGCCAATGGGTTGTCTAAGGTGAGTAGACAAATTATTTTAATACTAGACTATTTTCGCGGTTCCGCCCCGCTTCAGTCACGTCTACTGCGGTAATCGTTATCCTATGTCGTAATCCAGATCATGAACTATCTGTGCGCTAAATTGCAGGGAAATCTGACCTATAGTTTTTGCGTGAATGAGTAACCAATAGAAACATTTTAGAGGTGTTAGAACCAGTCTAGTTCGACCGGGGAAGTATCACCGCTACACCTATTTCTAACGTGAAGCATTTCTTGCGTTTCGTTGGAAGGGTGTGGTTGCCGGCACATTTTTACATGAGGCGATCATCTCAGTCCT
>DWLI01002277.1:0-13518 GCA_018249915.1 Cecropterus dorantes dorantes
CTTATTGATGGAGTTGGAAACACTGCTAATATTCTCGCGGAGTAACCAGTCCCGGTAATTAATAAAATTATAAGTATGAACTTTTCCATTTTGCTGAAATGAATACTTAATATTGTTTAAAGTAGTAGTTGTAGTAGTAGTAGTTTGTTTAAAGTAAAGTAGATAAAAACTTGTCTAATCTATACTAGTCTATACTAATATTATAAGGAGGGTTTTTGTATTATAAGGACCTTTGTATTATATACTTTAAAAGTGATAAAACCGTCCATCATTTTTATTTTCGTATTATTGGAACCCAAAAGAAGATATTAAAACTAAATTCAAAATGCCTAAAACATATATTTTTTAGTTTTTTTTTGCAAATAGAGGACTGCAGAAAAATAACCGCAAACACTCATTCTGACTCAAGGTTCCAGATTCGCACATTGATAAAATATATATTTTTTTATGTTTTCAACGTGCCGAAAGTATGTTCCCTAAATTCATCATCAGCTCTCTGGCTCACAGCTCCGTTAAAACCACTTAGTTGTTTAAAGGAAAAAAATATGTAGTAAATAAAAAAATACTTCCACAGCTTACATTTACCTGCCAAAATATTTTTTTCAATCACCGGACTACTTTATTCAAGCAACTTACTGTAATTGTGAGTGATTTCCGTGTCAAACCAAGGGGACTGTATATTTTTCATAGGATAAACAAAGGTGATGTAAACCGTTTCGTTTTAGGGTACTGTAGTCTAATATATAAGTAATAATCCATTCTATCATCCTGTATTCGCGAGGCGGAGCGGTTACCATACCGGTCTGACGCGCAATGGGTTCCGTTCTGAATGATGAGTTTAGATTTCTGTTCTGAGTCTGGGTGTCAATGTATTCGTCTTTGTGTGTCCATGTTACCCGCGACAAAGGAGTAAATTTTAGTGCGGGACTATAAATGTAGGAAGCGCGTGATGGTGTACTTCTACTTGTCTCTTCGTCCACGTGTAATTTTCTTCTAAATATATATTTTACGTTATTTTTAATTAAATAACGAATCGTTTTTGTCTCTCATGCATCTCTACTCCTACGACAGGATTTTACTGACTAATGTTCATTAAATGCGAGAAGTGAAAATATAACTTTTTTTTAAGAATTAATATAATTTATTCATAAAAAAGATATATCTACAATTAGACTACGGAACACTTTACTGCTCATCAGACACACATCTTGTGTATTTTTAAACTTTGTTGATAAAGCTGGTCGTCGTTCTTTATATTGCACCTGTTGACATAGTATTAACATACGTCGCGAATTATGCGCAATTTTTGTAAATCCTACTAAAATTGCTGTTACATACATGTCTTCGAATTCCGCTTTTTCCTGCCCAAATGCTTTAAAAGTATCAACTATTTATGATACTTAGGTTTACATTGAATGTCTATCACTGAAAACTTTTTCATTCCAAAAGAGCCATATTCGGCCCAATGAATATGATTGATAAAAAAAACACAAGTTAATGGTAAACAATTTACGTCTAGATTTTTTTAACTTTATCACCTTTATAAGTAAACGATACTTTGAAACACACAAACTTAAATAAAAGCGAAAATGAAAACAATGTAAAAGTTAGACTTGTTACTATAACAATTACAAGATCTAATTCGTAGTATTGTGCCCAGGACATGTTGGCGGCTGGTGAGCGGAGATGCTTCGCTCCGCCATGCCGCAGTACGTACTCAATCCACCAGATGGCACGATCCAACGCAGTTTGTGGCTCATCATTTATAATGGTTCGAATGTTTTCTATGTTTTCGCGATAACTGCAAAATAATTAAACAGAGTGAAAAATAAAAGTTTGGTATTTTAACGTAATGTATTTAAATCAAAAAAACAATATTATGTTGGTTACTACCAATACATAACTAGAAAATACTGTAAATATGATTTAAGTAATTCCGTCAATCATGTACAAATATATAGATTTTTTTTTTGGCAACTGATTGGTAATATATGTGATTCTGTTTTTTTTTTTTTATAACTGATCCACCTGGTAGCTGATGTACCTTAAATAAATTTACTGTTAGATACGCCTTACCTTATATCTTCAGTGACCGTAAGAATAGCAGTTTTAAAGTCTTCTTCTGTGAGTGAATCCCAGTCAAGTTTTATTCCAATTTTATGTCGGACATATTTCTCTACGTTAAACCACTGATCGGCAAGCATAGGTACTCCAATTAGCGGTACACCTGCATTAATAGCTTCATCTGTAGATTGTAGTCCGCCTTGAGTTACGAATGCCTTAACTTTTGGATGTCCTGTAAATTACACTCACAAAATAATCTGTATATACATAACTAGTTCTATGCTTACATTTGCAGATTTTACTGTTTATTTTACAGTATATAAAGACTAATTTGAACACCTTTCCTGTCATCTGATCTTTACTTTATGTGAAATAGATATATAATTAAGGTATAATTTATTTACTTACTTAGAATATCAGCTTGAGGAAACCATTTAGATACTTTTACGTTACTAGATAATTCCAAAAGTTTATCAGTATCCACTTTCCACAATACATCGTAAGCAAGTTTCGAAAATGCTTTGATCATCATTTGTATTTTTTCGGGAGGTAGCAAAGACAATTTAACATTTGTGCCGAAACTTACATAAATAACACCGCTTTTCGAATCATTTAAGAATGAGCTAAGATCCTGAAAAAAAATTGTGTATATGTCAAACGTTAAATCGTATTCGTAAGCAATCGTAATAGTCTATTACGATATCAGAACCAATTCATATATTTTTACGTTTTATAACAGTATTGACAGTATCGAAATCGACAGTTCAAGTTCATCGAGAATAATAAGATAGATCCGTGTATTCATCAGCCCTAGATCATCACTACTGAACATAAACGTCAATTATGAAGGATATTGGAGTAGTCATTAACGTCGCCTGTTCCTGATTGGTAACTACAGGAACAAGTTGCTTTACGCGACCCCGTTTAACTGTGACGCGATTTCAAATAATTTGATTTTTTTTTGTTTGGACATTTGCAAAGTATAGACACTGAAGATGACCGTATTTTGACCATCGCTTATAAAAGTTTTTCACGAGGATATGAAAAAACGCTACTCAAAAGACAATACATGTATTTTTCAGTAAAAATAATACTTAATAATCCATAAAGTGTTGTTAGAATAAAAATAATTTAAATGATTCCTATTTTCTGTAATAATTTTTAACCTACAAGGTTAAAACTTTAATTGTTAACTGCGATATATGCAAATTTCACTTAACGCGATCATTTCCAGGCCGTATCCCTTGCACGGTATTACTGTACATTATTAATAATAACAATGCTATTTCTACTTATGACCGCTTTCTAGGATTCTCGTGTACCCCCTCGTGTACATACCTCTTAATCAAGCACAGAAATCTAAATTCATTCAGATGTCTATCTAGACGAGGAATGGACCCAGAGCTTAGTCACGACAGTATGATTACTGTCCCGCTATACGGCCATCAAAATTACTAATGTGTTCACACGTAATTGCAATACGTAGTTGCACGTAATAGCAATTGTTATTCTCATAATTTATTAAATCTGGAATCTCTTTCGAATAAGATGGACTGATAACACTAAAAAACAAAATATCAACCATTACTGTGCAACTGCTGAACATGGATCTTCTCTCAGAAATAGTGAGTTATAGTCCACCGCGCTGGCCAAGCGCAAATTGATAGTCACTGTTATAGTATTCGTATTGGTAGATGCTGGTATACTTTTTGTTATTTTTTAAATAAAATAGATCCAAAATCCACTTCTACCTGATTTTATTTATAATACCTGGGGTAGCGGTTTTGCTGGTTGTTGATGCAGTCCTCCCAAGTAAACTACATTAGGTGGCACAGGAGGATTGTCCATGAAAAGGGGGTGAGTATTTTGAAAGAACATATCTACATTGTTGTACAATTCTGACAAAGTCGGAACATCTGAACCAAAATGCTTCTTCAACATTTCGTTATCTCCATGTTCCTGTGAGTTGTAGGCATTTTCGATAAGGTAATTATTATACAATTCTTTCACTTTCTCCCAGTAGGTTAGGTTGTACAGCCTTTGCCGCGGAGCTACTGGGTATAAAAAAGGATGTGTAGGCATCCCTTGCTTCTTGTACATGCCCATAATTGGCCCCAATGAACTTACTAAAATTACTGGTGCCTTATAAAGATGGGAAAATATCAATGCTGGTTTTATGCAAGTTTCTAGTAATAACAGGTCAAAGGTGACATTATTTCTATTTTGAACAATATCTTGAATTGGTTTCACTTGTAACTGCCTTTCAAATATTACTTCAAACAACTTATTAATTAATTTGATTTGTGTAATTATATCATTGGTTTTTCCAACATCAGCGGCTAATAATCCCTCTTGCCAACCGTCATAAGATATATCATGAACATCGATCTCCGTAAGATTCTCTGGAGCTTCTCCTGGTGCATATGCTGGATCAGTAGTAATAACTACAACTTCGTGACCACGTTTGACTAACTCCTGTGTTAGTGGTCGAAAAATAACTTGATGACTTATTGATGGAGTTGGAAACACTGCTAATATTCTCGCGGATTCACCGGTCCCTATAACTAATAATACTATAAAAATGAAAGTTTCCATTTTGTTAAAGTGAAAACTGTATAGTGAATACTGAATATCGCTTTATACTGAATATATACCTTTTAAAAGTGAAACATCGCTGCTCTTGACGTTGATAAAAAACTAGTCTATATACGCATAGGGACATTAAGATTAAAATAATAGTCGTAATAATAATGAAGTGCAATGTCATGAATATTATACAATTTAATTTATGCAAATAGTCAAATTCGGAAATATCAATTCGGTAATAAAATAATTAGGTATTGAATATGAAATCCTATGCTGGCCAGAAGAATTTCAAAGTCAGGGTATGTGGTTTGTGTCGCTTTGTTTATTTGTTAAATCAACCTTATATATTTTATTTATCTTTTTGTTTATACTGGAGACACTTTTGTAACTCCTTTTTCTTCATTCGTATCGTTAATTCGTCAAGAACTACATGTTTTAATTATAAGTATAAATTGGATTAGAAAATCTTGGCTAATCATTCCAAAATTTCCAAATTTATTGCTCGCTCATTGACCGAAAATAAAATTATGAAGAACTTTTAACATACACAAAAATTTAATAGAATAATGGTCATTTTCTTATTAAAATTTACCAAATGAACGCTTTACTTCAATTGACTGTTTAAGTTGTCTAGCCTTTATGGGGTTCCATAACCAAAGGGTAAAAACGGAACTGCTATGGTCTAGGTTCAAAGTACCTCCTTCATCAGGATTGAGGACTAGAAGGTCTTGAGAATCGCATCGGTAGAAGTTAAGTTATTCGTCCATTTGTCGACCACATACTTAATGCAAATTTAAGACATGTGATTTTCAATGACACCATTGTCAGAACTGAACTAAAACGGTAAGCACCAGCTTTTAAAAAAAATGTCAAAATTGGCTCACCCAGTCGAAATTGCGGAAGTAACAAACATAAAAAATACAGTCAAATTAAGAACCTCATTGTTTGAAGTCAGTTAAAATGCTACGGTACATGTCTGATTAACTTAAAATATTAACTCAACTTTTAACACCTATTGCTGCCTAATAACAGCAGTGTAATGCGTTGCTGCGTTCTGGTCTGAAGAATGTGTTAAGGGAGACATACTTTTCCGAGGCATTCCATCTTAGTCCTCAGGGGTAGCAAAGCATGTGTGGCTAACCTTAGGTAAGGCTTTGGTCTTACCTAGATTTGATTAGAGGTGTCCATGGGCGGCAGTAACTACTTACCATCAAGTGGGCTGCATGCTCGTTTGCTACTTCCATAAAAAAATATTAGCACAGTATCATCCGTATCGTAAACCGGTAAAGCAAAGTACCTATAAAGCATGATAAGAGTAAATATATGTTTAATTTTGTTACCTCTTCATTTCATTAACGTTTGCAATAATTATATGATGTTTATTAATACTGGTTTCAATAACTAGAATAATATTTTAAATGATCGCCTAATTTTAATTAACTTATGAATATATAAACTAAAACATTAAAAAAACAGATTGCTTAAAAGGAAATGTTTATTCATAATTATATTATAAATAGTAATTAGTAGTATAGTTCCTATATTTTCAGGCGCCATTTTTAAAAAATATGTGTCCAATATCGCTTTCCACACTGAGACGATTCTAATGATATGTCATGCGTCACACACATGCCTCACGGGTCGAACTACACTGGTTCTACCACACACAGCAACAGCAGTTACACAGCGAAGTGAAACTTTGAGCTTGAATTATGTTCTAGATGTATTGTAGTTCCTTATAATTCCAGATTAGTGTACAGAACTTGGTATCTATTTAGATATCAATTTGTTTGTAGGCTATTTTGCATTTATGATTTTATGGGATCCGAATTATCCGATGCAGTCGGGAACCGAACGATACATATGTATTGTTTTAGTTAATCTGTGTTAAACACAGATAAAATATCTTTGGCCAATCGCTCAAATGGTACCAACATTCATTGGAACGTGATGAAACGTCAATCCAATGAAACGTCACGAGCTGCGCTATTTTTAAGCACTCACCGCGTCGGCACTGTCAAGGTGCCTGGATTTGTCGTGCAGTCAACTTTTTATTGCGAGTGTATTTTTTAAAATCACGATATGTAGTGTAAATAACAAATCGAATAAAAAACAAGAAATATGATGGTAGAAACCTAGTGGTACCGCTCCGGATGAACCACCACCACGCTTATTTCTGCAGTAATAAGCAATGTGGTGTTTTAGTCCGAAGGGACAGGAATGTTAGAGTTATGCGAGGCTTTTCAACTTAATCCTCAGGGGTAGCAATCCATCTGTGGCCAACCTCAGGTAAGACTTTGATTTTAACTGAGATTGGTTACAGATGTCCCTGGGCAGCAGTGATTACCATCAGTGTGCAGATAGCAGTGATAGCCGAACAGTTGAAACTCGGCCTCTCAATCTGAGGTTCAAATCCCAGGCATGCACCACTGTTTTTTCTAAAATTATGTGCGTATTAGAAGTTGATTGTCACTGCTTTACGGTGAAGAAAAACATCATGAGGAAACCTACACAGCTGAGAGCTCTTTTAAAAGTTCTCAAAGGTGTAAAGTCTACCAATTCGCACTTAACCAGCGGTGGACTATGGCCTGATACTCTCTCAATCTGTGAGAAGACCTGTGCCCAACAGTAGGACAATAATGGGTTAAGGGGTTGTCAAAGATGCTTATTAACTCTTATCGAATCACAACATATTCATATTTTAAATCAATTTCGTGCTGGATTAATTAATTCACGGGATACATAAGAATGAATCACTCAATAATCCGTTTCATTATAATCACTTTAATAATTGAAACAAAATATCATGCGTCATTTTGTAAAGATAATATATGTTTAATATATAACTAGCTACCTACATTCCATAATAAATGAAATTGATTTGATTTAATTAGATTTGATTTAATATCACATATTATTGACTTGATAAAATAAACTAAAGTAAGTATATTGAGTCCGTGTGTAAGTCCGTCAGTCCACTAAGGTGCTCAATTTATGAAAAATAATAAATCGAATATTAAAATTTATTAAAGAATTTTGATTCAGATAGTAAGTACTTAAAGTGTAAATTATACGATATTAACTATGTAAATATTGTTATTATAAATAAGTCAAATATATACTATATTAATTATTAGTAATAATAATAATATTTATTCACAGAAAATAATTATGTTAAAATAAACATTTTACTTTTTAAGTCAAGAGATCCAAAGCCTATAGCATAAAATGTGCAGTCGTAGGTGCAGTATATAAACTGTGCTATTAGTATGATAAACATATAAAATAAATCAACAGTCATTAATCAATACGATAGCAAACGTTAATAAAATAATACATCTTGATTAACCAATACTTACCATATTATATTAACGATGAATATACAGCAATCGGACTGTTTATTTTTATCAACTCCTTATCAAAAATGGGTGTAATTATAGACATTTGCGAAGAGCGACTGCGTAGATCTAATACTAGCTGAAGTAGTCTTGCTTCGCTACGTTAATTATAATGTAAATTTTAATTTACATACATAAATTAAAATTTGAAGTTGATAGTTAAAGCCAAAGGGCATAGAGACTAAAAAGTTCGCAATCTTTAAATAATGCAAAGTATCGAAATCCAAAGAAGTTTACAACATGACCAGGTAAATAACATGCATGCAAATTTTCATGTAAGTCGGATCAGTTATTTATGCGTGATTGACTAATATACAAACACACACCATCATATTTGCGAATTAGTATTAGTACAGATAAGTTATCTTGCGCGTAAACACACTCCAGCATTATTTTATCAGTGACACTCACCATCTGATACAAACACTAGTTTTTTTCAATTATAATCTATTATATTGTTACAGAACGTTAAATAAAACTGTGAAGTGTTTAAAAATTAAATCCTAAAATAAACGAATATTTTTGTAAAATGTCCAAAATTGTACTGTTTATAGTCGTTATCGGTGTATTAAATATTATAGACGCAGCAAGAATCCTAGGTGTGTATCCATCACCATCTATTAGCCACCAAGTTGTATTTCGTGCTCTCACTCTAGGTCTTGTGGAACAAGGACATGAAGTTGTTGTGATTACCACAGATCCTGCTTTTCCTAAAGGGAACGGACCAGCCAACTTAACGGAAATTGACTTACATGATATCTCTTATGATTATTGTCGAGATTTTGTATCAAAGTTTGTAGCAAATAATGAAGTTGGTAAAATAACTGATTGGACATCACAGCTTAAAGATTTTCAATTATTCATGAACATCATCGAAATACAAATAAAATCTGAACCGGTTCAAGCTTTGATTAACGAGAAGAGAGAGTTTGATCTAATAATCATCGAGGCTTATATGAGACCAGCAATTGTATATTCACATATCTTCAAAGCACCTGTGATTCAAGTAAGTTCTTGTGGTGCGATGCTGGAAAATCTTGAAACCGTTGGAGCTTCAACTCATCCTATACTATATCCAATACTTTATCGTCAAAGACTGTATAATTTATCACTTTGGGATAAAATTCGAGAATATTATTACCACATTGAACACATATATTATCTTGATGTTAATTTACGAGCAGAAAATGAGATGTTGCAAAGAGTATTTGGTCCAAACATTCCATCTATTAGTGAATTGAATAACAATATAAATATGCTGTTTTTGAATGTACACCCAATTTGGATGGATAATCAACCAGTACCTCCAAGTGTAGTCTTCATGGGAGGATTGCATCAAAAGCCTCAGAAGGAACTTTCAGAGGTACTGTTTATTTTTACTGACAAAACTTTATAAATCAGGTGAAGTAAATTATTCCTATATTTAATTTGTTTTAGTTTCATATTCATATACATTTTATTTTTAGGATCTGCAAACGTACTTTGATTCTTCTAAAAATGGCGTAGTTTACGTAAGCTTTGGAACCAATGTTCATCCTATTATGTTTCCACCAGAAAGATTAAAATTACTGACAGAGACACTTTCTGAGCTACCGTACGATGTTTTATTTAAATGGAATGATGATGAACTTCCAGGACGAACTGAAAACATCAGAATTTCTAAATGGTTACCACAAGCGGATCTTTTAAGTAAGTAAAGAATCTATCTGTAAAACTATCGGGTTTGATCTGAAACTGAATTTGGTTTAGAAACAATTCTACTTCTTGATTTGCACCAATTGCAAACACATCATTAATATATCCATAGTTAAGGTCACTTGGATAACCAATAATCTACGAGTTCTACTGCTGCTTGTTTTTGATTTTTTTTTTATAAACTGCGCATATAAAACTGCGCATACAAACTGCACATATATTTGGTGATAAATAAATAATTTAAGTCCATACAAACAAGCATTAATTAATGATTAAAATCAAAAATACTTTATTAAAATACAGACTCATTTATAGAACTCATTTTTAAATCTTCTGTCGACAGTTGTGATGAACTTATAGTACTTTTAAATTTAAATGAAGAATGGGTTTAATACCTTTCGATTTTAAATATTGCAGGACATCCCAAAGTGAAAGCATTCGTTATGCAGGGAGGAATGCAGTCAACTGACGAGGCAATAACTGCAGGCGTTCCGTTGATATGCATTCCTATGATCGGCGATCAATGGTACAATGCTGAAAAATATGTCAAGTTAAAAATTGGCATTCAACTTGATTTTACTACGTTTACAAAAACAGAACTGAAAAATGCAATAGAAACTATAATTTCAGATAAAAGGTAGTGTATAGAATAATGAAGCATTAGCATTATGTTGTTCATTTATAGACAATTTCATAATCGGAATCACATCCAATACTCAAATGGTCTCTCTTTCTCCGATTTGCTATTATTGTGTATCGATAAAGCAATTTTGGGATTATAGTAACGAATTTTTAATCTCTCTGTGTCAGTGAGGAGACCTATGACTATCAATGAAACATTAATAGGCTGATGACAAAAATATGCAATAATTAATGTTTGACTCATAGCGATAATAATTGTTGCACACATAACGAAAACTACTACTTTCACAGTGTACTACGTACTTTCACGATTTCGGCGACGTAATGCTAGTTTCTATCTGCCTGATTTATCTTAATTGCAATTGTCGTTAGAAGAGGGTTTAATATAATAAATATGTAATTAAATTGATGACTTAATTGAATATACGCTTATTAAATATAATAATTCATAATAATCTAAAATATTTAACCATTTACATTCAGCTACCGTGAAAACATAGCAAGACTCCGTGAGCAAATGAACGACCAGCCCCAAACGCCGCTCGAGCGCGCCGTGTGGTGGATCGAGCACGTGCTGCGGCATGGCGGAGCGAAGCATCTGCGCGCACCCGCCGCCAACATGTCCTGGGCAGAGTACTACGAACTAAAACTTGTTTTAGTTGTACTAACGGGGTTAATTATTACCGTTGCAGTATTTTCATATGTAATTATGTCGTTGTGTCGTGTTTTTGTAATTTATTTTTATAAACAAAGTAATAAAACTAAAACATCATAATTTTTAATGTGAATAATTTATTAAAAAATAGGTTTTTTTTCGTTATTTAAGTAATTGTATCGTTTAATAAATAACATAATAAGCTATCATCCGACAAGTAATAATTTTAAATCAGATCGTCTTTTGATATACTTGGCCAGGTATTCAATAAATTATTCTAAATTACAACGTCTCATCCAACGAACAAATCGAATACTACGTGGCCAATATTATTAGTTTCAGTCAGTTGTATGGTTTATCACTTATAAAGAGTTACATACAATTTAATTATAGGTGATACGAAGTTCATCAGGTCATCTTATGAATGTATAAATACTGTTAGTAATTATAATTAATCTCACCAAGTGCACATTTGTATTTGCATTTCGACCTATCGATACGAGACTTAAGCTAAACTCCCACTTGCAACTATAATTTAAGAAATTGGTAGCTTAAGCAAATATGTTATGATTAACGCGACTGCCAAAACTGCTGTTAAAGTGCTCACCGACTGTTCAGTAGCTTATGCATCTATGCACACTTAAACAAGCAACTGTAAATAGATTCCAAATAAAATATGATATATATTACTCGTTGGGGAATCAAGCAACAAAGAAACGCCCACGCAGGCAGCAACTGTCGCTTATTAGTAGCCAATGAGTTGTCAGCCGTAATGTAATTTGATTACTATAAGTTCATAAGACATAATACTCCCAGCGTTACTTTTATCAAAGTAGTAACACAATATTACTTGATAAGAACTTGTTTAAATAAAATTCATAGACAATCACAAAAACTAGTCAGTTTTATAAACAGTGTTAATAACATAAGAAACATGTAAAAAATGGTTAGAATATTTGTGTGTATTTTAAGCGCTTTAGATTTAACAGATGCTGTAAGAATAACTGTGATACCAAGTCCTTCTGTGAGCCACCAAGCAGCGTTTTGAATCCTTACGCAAGAATTAATAAAACGTGGTCATGTAGTTGTTGTAATAACGACAAATCCAGCTTTTCCGAGAGGGCAAGCACCGGTGAATTTAACAGAAATCGACATACTCGTACACGATGTATCTTATGATTTTAAGAGTGATCTGATATTAAAATTTAGTGACGCTGGAGACGAATCTGTTTGGAGAAAGCAATTAAGGAATATAGCAAAGTATATGACGATTTTCGGAGTGCAAATACAAACTGAACAGGTTCAAGCTTTAATTCGCGAAAAAATGAAGTTTGATTTATTGCCGATTGAGGCTTTTGTGCTACCAGCAATTACTTTATCACATATATTTAAAGCATCTGTAATTCTAGTAGGTTCATTTGGAGCGATGATAGAAAATCTTGACACTGTTGGAGCTCCAACACGTCCTATTTTGTACCCGATACCTTTCCGTCAACGTTTGTATAATCTATCAATGTAGGAAAAGAGTCGCGAATATTATTGTCACTTCCAACTGTGGTATTCTAATAAAACCAATGAACCTATACTAGATGAAATGTTGCAAAAAATATTAGGACCAAGCATACAACCCCTTAATGAATTGAATAATAATGTGGATATGTTGTTTATAAATGTTCTCCCGATTTGGATGGATAATCAACCTGTGCCACAAAGCATCATCTTTATGGGAGGTTTGCATCAGTTACCTGGTAAAGAACTTCCACAGGTACTTCTTCTATACAATCAATTTATATTATAATTAATTGGCAAAGGATACATACTTTCCGAGGCATTCCATCTTAGTCATGAAGGTTAGCAATGCATATGTGGCTAACTTTAGGTGAGACTTTAATTTTACCTAGGGTTGATTACAGATGTCCATCGGCAGTGGAAGTTATTTATGCATGCATGTTCGTTTGCTACTTCCATACAATATAAAACATATATATTTAAAATGTTATAAATTCAAATACCAGCAGATATCAATCAAAAATATATTTTATTTCATAGCATTGTCCGCCAGGGCGCCACAAATTAAATTAACAAGACATAACCAGCGGCCTCATTTGACTCCCGTATTAGATTATGATACGTTGTTATGAGGAAATGAATTAAAATTATATACCCACATAAATACATACCGGTCAAATTTGTAATTAATAACACTCCTTTTGTAGCGCCGTAGTGGTATAAATTAACACGTCCTCTGAAATAGTTTTGTACGTAAAGAATTTGTGTCTAATAAACCAACAGGCGCTTTATTATTTTGAGTAAACTAGTAAAATTGTTAAAAATATTAAAACAAAAAACTTGACTGTTAAAACGTCAGGTATTATAATATTTATATATTATAATATTTGAAATTATTTTAATAAATTTCATTTGATACCCAGTATGGGTTGGGATGATAAAAATGTCGTCCCTCTCCCCCTATTCTCT
>DWLI01002278.1:0-13517 GCA_018249915.1 Cecropterus dorantes dorantes
CTACGAATGCTTGCTACAAGTTGTTGCTACGACTGGCTACACATATGCAAGTATCTGTAGCCGGTCGTTGCAACAACCGTTGGCGAACGGTGTTGTTTGTGTTGTGTTGTGGTTTGTGTGTGTTGGTGCACTTTCAGAGCACATTTTATTAGCATAGCTTAACTTCTACCTCGAACAGTGCTTAGAAACCGCATACATCGATAATAGTTAGGCTCCTTAATGGTTGTAGGACCTTTTACTATAGCATCTCAATTCAAAATGCAACTGCAACTTTGGCAGTTTGGTGCCTCAGTAACACGATGGCACGTGGCGGTATCCACTTATCATTAGGTGGACTGCATGCTCACTTGCTACTTTAGTCTGATAAAGAAAATATAAGGAACCCGGAGGAAAAGACGTCCCAGTTGAGTTTAGCATGATATTTGTACTTACGTCACTGTAATTCTGAAGGTGCAGTGTATTAATAACCAAATTGCTTTGTGTGACGATCGATATTAGATATTAGGTTGCACAAAGTGTAAACGTATTATAATTGTTAATGAAACTGCGTATTTTCGGGTAACTGCGGCAGTACCTGACACAGTAGATTATTATGCCTATTCCACTTAATATAGTTTTAGTGAAATCATTGTAACAACATGTAAATCAAAATTGAAAATCAGTGTAACAATGTAAAATACTTTTGTAAGACTTATTTTGTAAAATTGGTAGGTACTGGTGTTTTTAGGAAAATATTTAGTCGTTTTCGTATTGGGGTTCATTTTGTTTGAGTATATTTCAGTTGCAAGAGCCTAAATGACTTTTGAAAAGAAGTACATACACATAACCTCTTCCTTTACCTTAAATATTTTTGGGGTGAAGTGTAATCTATAATTTATCCTCAAAAAAACCTACCATACCATGAAAATTCCCTAAAAATCTTATAAGCTTGAACTTAATAAGCCCTCAAGTTCAATTGTGTGCATATATTGTTTAATAGTGATGTATATAAAGGTCATTGAAGCTCACTGGAAAGTTTTTGTACTGTGTTTTAGTGTTCGTGGGTAATGATAATAGGGAATATGCACTTTATTTAAAATTATACTATATACTTAATTTGATTAATTAAAAAGGCAACATTTGCTTTCAATGTAATATTCAATTTAATTTTATCAATAAGTAAAGAACAACCTCCCCGTGGTGTACAAAAGTTCGTTATTTGGATATTTTATTATTGCAATTCTTACTATTCAAATATATCTATTTTATATAAACATAGTTAATATAAATAAATTTGTTTCAATTACATGCATATTCCTTATTATTATTATTCGCTTTTAGTTATAAACAGGGCTGTGGTATATAGGCCAACACCATTCGCATATGAAAAATCTAAGATATGATGTGGTTATAGATTTTTTATAATGTACCAGCCTTAGATTAAGAATGACATGTTAGGGAACGTACCCAAACAACGTGACCTATTTTTGACAAGTTTTGACCCCCCTCCCCCTCTCTTGATGACCATCCGTATTATATAAATAGACCCCTCCCTCTACTTTTTACCCAGTAATTCATAAATAAGGTTTTGATTGATTTTCTGCAAAAAGTGATGAAAGTCTAAATTCCATCCATCCTTCCTTGATTCCTGCAATGGTCACGTGGTGTAGGTTCGTTCCCTTAAAGTTGCTCGCACATGTATTATCTTTTACTTGTTAAGGTTTATAGACCAATTTTAAAATAGATTTATTTTTGGGTAAAACTTAACGAAAAATAACTTTCCAATTGGCTTCGCTATTGAGCCTATTATGTATATAAAAATGACAGATCATACTTTACATTTACAGCTTAGTGGCCTTCCAGTTCATAAATATATTCACTATATTTTTATTGTACTATCCAAGAAAGTATAATAAAAATATATTGTATGCAACAATTCTGTATTTGTTGAAAACTGAATGAAAATGGTGGCCACATCCCACATTAGGTGTTTTTTCTGCTTCTTTTATCCTAAACTAAACCATAGTTTTACTTTATTCTGTCTTTTACAGCTATCATTCAAGGAATCGATAATAGTATAGAGAAATCGTATAATATTAATGTGATATGTGGCAGATTCATATACTCACTATACCAATCTGACCAAATATTTATTAGTACATACAAGGGCGCCATCTACGCATAGTTTTGGCCCACCCTCAGCAATATTTATTTTAAGTCTAGAATCGATTTTAGATTACTATTGGTTAGTGGCAGGAGTATAAACGTGTTAAAAAATTAAAAATATTTTGTAGATACTTGTTATTAATAAAATTTACAATAAGGTTTTGCTCCGGTCAGTAATCGCCTTTATTTTAGTTTAGTTTAGTTGTTAAATTGACGTCATAGAAAATGCATTGGATATAAAAATATAAAAACATTACTTTTTCTCTACTTTTCTAAAATAAAACAGAGAAAATTGTAAAATCTTTCGCGTACATAAAATTATCGAACAACGAAGTATTTTAACTGATTTGATTCGTGTACGATTCTATTTGATCTCTTTATATTTAATTTGAATCTGCATTTTCTTTTTTATTTTAATCTTAATTTATTGATTGTGCTTGTTACGTATAACACTGACTGTGTCTCAATTACTATTCATGTTATAATGCGCGATTATCCAAATCTGGAAAAAAAGGATCACGTAACTTATATGTAATAGATAAGACTGTGCGATTTGACGCGAGACAATGCGAATCATATAAGCGGCATAGTACGCTTCAGGCTAACTTGTGATGAGAGGAACGTGCTTATTAGTGGTTCTTATAAGGACAGTAATACTAATCGCACTGGTACTTTCGGGGGTTTAGACTGGTATGGGTTCCAAGCAAGAGATGTTAATGTGATATGAAAATTCGGATTCCGATACGGATATAGAACTATTATACCGGTTTGGGATACGGTTTCGGGTGGATATTTATTTTGGATATTCGAAAATTTCGGAGCTGTTTCGAAAATATGGAGCTGTATAACATCCCTGGTTCTAAGTTACTTTAAGATCGGACTCATAAAGAATGAATTAGTAGCTACCCTCACAACATTGTGACTCAGAAAATGATTCAATATACATAAATTATTGCATACATGTGTATGAATTGCGATTTCTCATATCTTTTATGGGATATTTTTCACTTTTCCAGATTTGGTACTCGCATTTTCTGCCATGATTTCACTGATGTTATCACCTAGTTTATATTTTGGCTCAAATGTACATATAATGAAAGTACAACTGTAATTATTTCTATAAACAAACGAAATAAAATTATGTAAATTGTAAATTGTGTTATTAATTTATTTCAATACCTTATTTCGTTTTATTGGTGTTTGGCTTCGGCATATCTTCAAGCGATGCAGGAACGGGCCTCGTTTGGAACCATGGATGTCTAAGGGCCTGTAAGAATTATGTTAATGAATTAAGAAACTTACTACCTTTTTCATCTGTTCCATTTTTTACGTAGACGCCTAAGATAATTCTGAGGTTAAGTATTTACGCCTCGTCAAAATTGGTTTTGCTTATGTACCAACTATAATGTACGCATTGATTTTCACGGCCGTGTCTCTGTAATTTGACGATTGAATTCGACGATGATTCTGCTGCCTCCTATGCTCATATGCTGCCCGTGGTTGCAAGTTGAGTTTCAGAAGTAAACAAGGCAAGGCATTAAACTGGCAATTGAGATTACCTCTTTAGCTGATATTCTTTTCTTATCGTCGTAAAGTATGAATGACTTGATAAGATGAACGGCATCCGGCTCTACTCCTGGCAAGAGATCCGACCAAGGCATGGGCGTGGACTCCGGGAACGTGATCTTGTGGTAATCTGGCAGTTCCGAGTGCCCCGGCCATGTCTCTTCGGAAGGTGTCCCCAAGCGTTGCAAGACTATTGCAAGCTGTTCAATGTCTGATTCCCCCTTTATTAAAGAGAAGATCATATCAGAAATTTCGGATCTAATAAATAATTATTTATTGGCTTCACGATCAGATACATTTTTTTAAACTTATTTTAAACTTGTTTCTAACCTATACAAGGTTAGAAATAAGTGAAAAGGTAGTAGGTTAGGTTAGCTAGCCAGCATCATCCCAACCAGCAATGGGCCCGGTTGCAAGTAATCATCGCCGGAACCACAGACGCGTGCTACTAGCGTACCTGAAGTTTCGCCAAAGGGCGTCCAGAGGAACACCGTGGGGTTTTAGCCGGTAGAAGTCAGGCACATCCCCTTAGTACCCCCGGGGACCAGAAGGGCCCATGAATCGATATCTCATGAAAAAAAAGCTCCGACTGCCTAGCCGAGGTCCGACGCTCCGACTCCCTCTTATCGTTGGCTCGAAAGAGAATTTCTTCAAACACGTAGACGTTTCTTTTTTATTGAAATCAGAGACTACATGATATATCCGCCCGCTGCTATTGGACTTTCATCCCCCTAACCAACAAAGCTACGCTCCTGTAACTAGAAACATATAGATTAATAGAAAAGTTGTCGTTCGGTAACTTACAGCAAATAGCGGTTGTTTCGTAATCATTTCCGCAATTATACAACCCACTGACCACAAATCAACTTTTTCAGAGTAATACCTTGCGCCATATAAAAGTTCTGGTGCACGATACCATCTGTAACATAATACATATTTGAATACAGGATGGTGTGTATACTATGAAGTGGATAACACCGAATGGTACTTTCATAAGCATAACGTACCGTGTTGCTACTTGATGAGAGTAAGGTCTTCCTCCATCAGGCCAGTAAAGTCGCGCTAGACCCAAATCTGCTATCTTTAGTATTCCTTCGTGATTTATCAACAGATTCGCCGGTTTTAAATCCTGAAATTTGCAATGTTTATTTAATTTTAAATTTATCTATTTATCACCGCAGTAGTCCATCATGATGATCCAGTAGATAAGTAGGCACTGCATTTTTTGATGGATCGGAAATTTAAGTTAAAGAACAGAGCATTGGATTACCCTATGCATAACATAATGTGCGTGCATATAGCGCGTTCCTTTCAACAACATTTGGGCATATGTCTTGACCCTGGGCAAGGTGAGTTCTTGTTGATTATGGTGTAGCATCTCCCATAAACCCGAACACATGTATTCTAGCACCAACACTAAACTCATCCCGCGGGGAAACATGTCGTAGAGTTTGATTATCTGAAAAACAAGGTATATTTTAGTCTAATTCAACTATTCAATAATCAAGTTGAATTCTTTGTGAGCACCGTACCGTAAGCACACTGTTTTTAGTCAGTCACCAATAAAAACAATCATTTTTTTGCGTATGGGTGTTTCTGAACTATCTAGATGTAAAATTAAACATGATTAAATACGTAGGTAGGTACTTAATCTTGCGATGAATGTTTATAACGATCTTCTTCGCCACGTTTATATCGTAAAGCCACCGCTCAGAACTAACTTAGGTTATAGTAATACTAACATATTTACAGCGCAGTAATTGCAGTGCTTTAATTTCTCTCATAACATTAATGGGGATGCTATCCTCAATGTTTTTAATAAGGATTTTCTTTAGAGCCACTTCACGGCCTGTAGGTAGATGTCTGGCTTTAAATACGAGCCCGTGAGCTCCTTCGCCTATTCGCCCAACTACTGAGTAGTTAGATACATTACTGTCCATTTTTGTAGCAAAATATTCGTAAAATCAAGGAAAAATAATAACGTATGTAAATGACACTTGAACACTCATAGTAACTAGCTGAAGTTGTGTAGAAAGTTTTGTTGTGGGTCAGTTGCTAAGCAACGTAATTTTTAACTTTTATCACAGATATGTCGGTAAAAATTATTTTTGATTTTATTAAACTCGGTTACAGGACGAGAATTTAAAGCGAAATTATTTTTTATGAATATACGGTTAAGTTAGAAAGTTTACGAAAATAACTATGTTGTAAGTACCTAATTTACATAACAGGTACCTGATAACATAATCATTATAATATAATTGTTACTGTTCGAAATAAATCCGATTTTGCAACCTTAACAGTGAAAACTCTTTTAAAACAGTTCTTTATACCTAAATCGGTTATAACGATTACCTACTGAATGTAGTGCATAACCTTGCCATCGACTCCATTGTCTTACATCTATTTATTGGATTCATATTTGCACAGTTGTTAGCGGTTCTGTTGAATCTACTGAAAGTCTGTCTTTCTAACCACCTCGACCGTAGAGTATAGTCACGTTTAGCGTGAAATTAAATATAATTATGGCGTTTAACATTATTCGTTTAGTGCTCCCTATATTAATATTAAGTGTTGTTGTAGACAGTGCATCCATACTTGCTGTATTTTCTTCTTTATCATTCTCTGACCAATTGGTGTACCGAGGATATGTGTCGCTACTACTTCAAAGAGGACATTCGGTGGTGGTAATGACGC
This sequence comes from Cecropterus dorantes dorantes, assembly GCA_018249915.1. Taxonomy (NCBI): domain Eukaryota; kingdom Metazoa; phylum Arthropoda; class Insecta; order Lepidoptera; family Hesperiidae; genus Cecropterus; species Cecropterus dorantes. The sequence goes on from DWLI01002278.1 coordinate 6,409, forward strand.
CTTATCCAGGTCAATTTCAATACCAAGACGAAAAATTAGTTGAGCTAAGTGTTGCTGAAGAGTCTACGCCACATTGGGAAGAATACAAAAAATTAATAACAAATACTGACGATTATTATCCACGTATGCGGCAATTAAACGACTTATCGATTAAATTAGCAATCGCGCAACTAAAATCCAAACAAATGACTGCTCTACTCATTAACCCTAATGTTAAATTCGATCTCGTTATTACCGAAGCTGATGTTCCAGTCCTATACGCAGTAGCTGAAAAATATGGTGCACCTCACATCGCTATAACAGCTTCGAGTGGTAAAATACATCAATACGAATCTAAGGGGTCGCCAATTCATCCTATTTTGTATCCAGATGTTAATACACTAAACTATAGGAACCTAACACGTTGGCAGAAGTTAGTGGAGTTTAATCGCTTTATACAATCGAGACATGAATATTATAACAACTATTTGCCTGCTTGTGAAACTGCGGCAAAGAAAATATTTAATTTCAAGAAGGATCTGCAAGAAATCGAGTACGACATAGACATGTTGTTTGTTGTCAGTAATCCCGCTTTAATTGGAAACAGGCCTTCTGGTCCAGCTATCACTTATGTCGACCGGGTGCATATTAATCCAGGATTCAAATTAGTTGAGGTAAGATATTAATAAAGGTTAATCGATTTGCCGTTGATGTGTAATTAAATAATTTTGCCGGTGTTACATTTGGAAAAAGCAAAAGCTTGCTTAGTATTAAACAATCAATCTAAAACGTAACCTTAATATTAGAAAAATCTTGGAAAAGTCATCTTAAAAAACACGGACACTTTATTTATTTTTTAGTGTGCAATTGATAATATTAATTGTAAATACTTATGCAACTAATCATGTTTTACAGAACCTAAAAACATTATTAGATTCTGCAGTCAATGGAGCAGTATACTTCAGTTTAGGGGCAATCCAAGAGTCTGAACATCTCTCCCCACAAGTGTTGCAAACTCTGTCAGATGCATTCCGAGAACTACCATTCACAGTGTTATGGAAGATTGGCAACACTACTATGATAAATAAGCCTGACAATGTGTACGCAGATGTCTGGTTCCCACAGCAGGAGATATTGGGTTAGTATTTACCTGTAAAAGCAATTTTTGATTTCATATTGCTCATTGCTTGGCCAATTCAAAGTGCAGCAGTTGAATATGTCTGTAGTATATATACACTTTTTTCAAGTTTTGACGGTTTAAGGGTTTCTACGTCAGAAGTGTTTACTTTTGGCTGTCGCTTTTTGTTTTACTTTCGGACGCGAATTTCTTCCCAGGACTGGGAGAGTCCCGGAACATACTTCACTATATTGCTCTAGAACAGATTGGATTATGTATATCATATAAAATCGTCTTTTTACAGCACATCCCAATCTGAAAGCATTTATTACCCACGGCGGCGCACGTTCCTTGGAGGAGGCGCTATTTTACGCAGTGCCAATAATAGGTCTACCTATAGTCAGGTCAAGAAAACCATTTATTGGAGAAATTACTAGATATGGCGCTGGAGAGATGCTGGACTTGTACTACTTAGATAAAGAAGCGGTCAAATCCGTTATAACTGCAGTGGCTACGAATGAAAGGTAAGAACGGCTTCATAGCTTTATGCCACTGCAAAATTTTCATTGCACTTTTAAGAAAAAGCAGAGCAAAGGTCCATGAGTACTATTTCGATCCGTAATCTACGACTACCGCTATCATGCGATGATCTACTAGTTAGCTACCATTTATTTATTGTTCTACACGTTATTAAAACGTTATTAAGAAGAAAAACAGTGATTGATTTTAGCTTAATTTGTTTTTTCAGTTACAAAAAGGCGATTACTAAGTTAAGAAGTATGGTAACAGAACCAGCATTGTCAGGTCCAGAGAATGCAATTTGGTGGACAGAATATGTTCTTCGTAATGGAGGACGCCATTTGCGTTCCCCAGCAGTCGGCGTTTCGTTTGTCAAGTACTACATGCTGGATATCATCAGCATTTTATTAGGAATCGTTATAGCTATGCTTATAGCTACGTACTATATTCTTCGTTATATAATTAGGCGTCTTTGTGCACGTTTCTGGAGGAGACGTGAACAAGGAGGCAAGTTTAAAGCATTGTAATGATGTTAAATAGAACATCTTGTCTATATTCATGTACGTAACCTTTTTATAGTAACATATGTTTTAAGAATAAATTATTTTATTTCAATTATAATTTTAGTTATGATAAATATTTGTACAGAAGGATTGGTTATGCTGTAATACTTCCTAAAGTTTTTGATCATTGCTATTATTTTTTATATGCTTTTTTTACTTTTCTAACATTCGTGAGTGTGATGTTCTCTTTTGTCATAGTAAAATAAATGATAAAACCGTGTTATAGATTTTTTTACCTAAAATGCAAAATACAACCTACGTATTGAAAAATGTCTAAAAAAGGGATCAATGTCTATAAGTATTCGGGTAATTTTACCTAATCTGAAAGAGATATAAAATAAATACTTCAAATTATAAAAATATTTATAATGAATGACACTTCTAAAGTAATTTGATTTTTAAACTAAGTCTAAACGTATGTTTTGTTCATATTAAATATACAATTTATGGTTAACTAAAATATTTTTTTTAAATTCTGAAACACATTTATACATCGTGTCTTAGATTACTTTAATTAAAATAATATGTACGAAAATTGAATTATATTTTGCAACTTATAATGGAAATAATTCGCATATGGCTGTATAAGAGAGATATCATTGACTAATGTAGCCGTGTAGGTAGGTAGCACTGTCAAAGTGTCATGTGTCAATGTAAGTTGACAAAGTTGTTTTACTTTTATGTTTATTTTTTTAATGCTTAAAACTATCTAAATAATACCCGTATAATATCTTCAATATAAGATCCGTTACCATAAGTCGACGATCGTGAAATTCGTTTAAAGAATAGTATATTAGAATAAGTGAATAAACATCAGTAAAAGATCAGCCAAGATGTCAATAGTAAAAACATGTCCAGGGCTATACTGTGGACGAACAGAGCTTGAGAACGGTGAATGGGGCGAGTGTGGAGCATGCCCTCGGGGTTTCCGCACGAACGACACCAGTTACTGCATGCCGTGTACCGAGGAGCCCACGTTGTACGACTGGCAGTACCTTGGCTTCATGGTGCTCTTGCCGCTCGTGCTGCACTGGTTTTTCATTGACATGGTCGCTGTTGGTAAAGGGTGAGTTCTTGTTTACTGAGTCCTGGTTAATACGAATTATAGTTTGAAATTAAAACACCTACAATATGTGTCAAGTAAATGAAAGAGCAATTTCTAATTCATTACATTTATTATCGAGAAAATACATTTAGCAAAATTGACTATATTAAAGAGATAAAGTATTTTCAAAAAAGGGATCAATAAAAGGCATATGTGTCGCATAATAAAATATAATTTATTTCTATTATCTACCAGTGTCAGTGATTTGTATCTTATAAAGATAGTGCATAATATATTGTAATTTATGAATTACCATAAATTAAATTTAGCTGTGTCTTGAAGACTGTACCCAACTTTATGTTGGTCTTCAATACTATTTGGGGTTAATTACAGATATTCCTAGGTGGCAGGAATGCTTACGGTCACATTGCAAGCATATATACAGCAAATGAAGTAAAAACTTGTAAGTGTTAAATAGGTTTTCTACTAACATGGATCCAACAAATTGAGGATTGTATAAGATAATATAAATATTATAGATTTAATATTTTGTGCCTTTGAATATTTTTTATATTATGTAGGCTAATCTTCCTGCTTCTGTTCTTGTATATATTCCAATGTATGCTATACATGCGTAAAGTTAAAACAAAATTCATTTTGTATTTTAGCAAAAAAGGTGTGTTAGTACAACACATCTGTGCTTTTGTGGAGATAGCCACCGGTACAGTAGCATCCCTCCTTGTCCTCCCGCCAACTGGAACATTGGCGTTGTACGTGTGCTCACCACAGGCCCTCTCAGACTGGTACACTCTGCTCCACAACCCACAACCAGATTATAAAGAAACGTTGCATTGTACGCAGGAGGCAGTATACCCTTTGTAAGTGTTTTGTAGCTAACTATAAATTATTTTAGCGTGATTTCTGTCTTAAGATTACTTTTATGATTGATGTCTATAAGCTGCAGCGACTGTTTAACATCAGTCTGTATTTTATCTGATGTTCACATAATTGTTTTTGTTTACAATTAGGAGCAAAAAATATAAAAAATTACATACATAAATTTATATGATACTGTTGGATTTAATAAATTTATTAACAATAAATGATGATGCTAATAAATTTTGAAAAAGAACTTATTGCAATTGTTTTGTTCATTCATAATATTTTTCAAAATTATTGTAAGCGTACTTTAAGCATTTCCATGCGTTTTTGAGACTGGTATATTGTAAATACGCCAGTCTTAGTAATCAATGAAATAGATTTGAAAATTTATGATTGTGGTCAAATTATAATTACGGGGCAAACACATGTTACTATAAGAAACCATAATGTTTAAAATAAATATATTGTATTGATAAACTATTTGATATCATTCTCAATGTATCATGTTTTCAGGTACACAATAATACTATTGATCTATGCATTTAGCCTGCTTCTGACTATTACTTTGAGACCTTGGATACTGGCATGGTATGGCTCAGGGTCTGGCAAGAAGGCTATTTACTGTGCTCTATACTTTTATCCCATATTGGTGCTGACTCACACTGTTGCTGCTGGATTGATATGTAAGTATAATTTTTTAATTCAATGTTATCAAACAAAGATGTGTTGCTAAACTTGTAGACCAAGTTGGACCATTTCATATTATTATGTCTGCTTTAACCTGAATACAACAGCTTAAAACTCTCTAAGAAAGAAATTAAATAGTTTCTTAACATATTGTTTACTAGCAGACATTAAATTAAATTGTTGGGCATTAAAGTTTTTTTGGTGTGATTCTTAGTATAAAATATTAGGGTTTATTACCCAACTGCCTACAATTTTGGTAATAAATAAAAATTGCGGCAAAAAATTCAGAAATAAGCTATCCTATATTTCAAGTTGTATGAAACTGCACATGGTGTGCAAATTTAATTGAAATCGGTACAGTAGTTTAGGAGTCCATGGGAGATAAATAACGTGACACGTAATTTATATATATTAAGATATTACAAAAGTAGTAAGAGAGCTTGCATTCCACTTGAAGGTAAGCATCAACTGCTACAGATGTATTGCTACTCTTGAGAACTGAGTTGCAATGCCTTATGTTAGATGGTCTCTCATACCAATATAAGAGTACAACACAATAACGCTACACTGCTTCTATAAAGCAGAAATAGATGTAGCACCTTTATAAGTGATGTGCTCTAGCATATATAAAGTTATAAACCAAGTGACAATGTAACAACCAAGTAACGAAGTGTAGGAATATATGATAACAGAATTAGACATATTGTAACATCCAGGGGTAACCATAGATGTTAATTCTATGTGATATCATTTGTCAATAGATGTGAAGAACCATGAATGATCCTGAAATTGGCTTAAAAGTTTAAAACTTGTACTTAAAAAAAGACCTAAGAAGCATGACAATATATTTCAGTTCTATATTATAGATGGTCCTATAGCAATTCGTATTTATTTACAAGTAGTTTTGTTGATGGCATTATTAAAATTAACTTTAAATTTGTTCCAGACTGTTCATTCCCGTACATAGTCATTATAATATCTATGATGACATCAGCCTCCCATTTCTCCATCAAGATTGACCAATCGGCGCCGGCTTTGCTTCTGTCCTCTGTAACAAATACAAGAAATGTAATAATCCTTATCGGCCATTGGCTAATACATGCATATGGCATAATATCATTAACTGGGTTCAGGGATTTATGGTATTTATCTCTCGTACCAGCCCCAGCAGTGTTCTATATACTAACTGCTCAATTCACGGACCCAATAAAAATACACAATGACTGACAATATGAACCTGCCTTTGTTAAGTTAGTGTTGAGTCCCACTTATTACGACTAGCTGTTGCACATGGCTCCACTCGTCATATGAGGTTCAAAGGCCAATATCTAATTCAGGATTCATGATCTACAGTGTTTTTCAATCTGTGGGTCGAGACCTTCCGGGGGTCGCGATGCCTCTATAGAGGGGGTCGCGAGACAGGTCGGGAGAACTAGGTACTTCAAGAAAACAAAACCAAAAAATTATAAATAAATACTTGTTATGTAACACGATTTTTTTTAAACTAGGGGGATTATGTAATGGAAAATTGATCTACAGGAATACTAAAAGTATGAGATACGAGTAGTGCATTTTTCATAATACATTTGTTTCTTCAGTGCGTTACTAGATGGCGTTGTACATAGTTAAGTTTTCGATTTTGTTATAAATGTTATATAAAGTTAACATATGTATATAATTGACACAAGTAATTTATTGTATGTGCATAGAAAATTGCTGGAAAAATAGAACTGATTATTGTAAATATTGAAAAAGTTGCCGTATGCTTAAAAATAATTTGAAGTCATTTAGACATAAATAAAATAATTTATTTAAACGCATTTTAGTATTATTTTCTCGTTGTATATATGTATAGTTGTTCGGTTACATTTTAGTAAATTGTGATATTCTTCTAATTTATTAAAATACCATTTACAGTTTACGTTTATTTTTATTACTTTTTGTAAGATAAATAAATAGGTAAACCACCAGATTGTGTGATTAACTCCATATAGAATAAGGATTTACTGAACGTCGTTGAAATTTTAGTCGGCCAAAAAGTGGACTACGTAAATTGGCGACCAACCTAATGTAACCGCACTCTAAGTATGCCGTCCAGGATCGTGAGTTGAATTTCGAGGTTTTTTTATACAAAAAATACTGGTTATACGTATATTACGAAGAAAGGCAATTTTGCCGCCCCCTAAAAATGACCCTCTCGCTTTCGGCTATAGCTTTTACCACGGTCGGTCTGATCCCATTGCAGTGACAAGATGGCGCTGACCGTCTCAAGCTCTCTTCTCTAGTATGTGTTGCGCCGTGTTCTCGTCGCAGCTAC
>DWLI01002279.1:0-13515 GCA_018249915.1 Cecropterus dorantes dorantes
GAAGTTCCCAAGATTATTCACCTCTGTGTAATTAGTTATTTACGTCTACATCCCATCAACTAGATTCCGACTGCATGTTGAATGAGCTTTAGAATAATTAAAAGCTCGCGCTTCGTTGCTTTGATGAGGCCCTTAGTTTATTTGGAACATAGTTAATATAAAAGTTATTTTTATGTTGTGGGATATCAATCTATTTGAAATGTTGTTCGTTATGTGGAAATTAACTTTTAAATATTAATTTTGTGTATATCTCAAAATATATACCTTCTTAAAAATATATATTCCAATACATGTTTTTCAACACGGAAAGTGGCTTATTGATCAAAAAAGATACCAAAATTATATTTCCTAATCTTTATTTATAAATGACATTAGAAAGTACTCGTTTATTAATTTTATCTTACACAAGTGTATCTATATTGCTCACGAGCAGTCAAGAAACAAATAAACGACAACTTCATTCATGTTATCATCTTTATATTTATAATAAATCATGCATGTTTTACCGTCATTGTAACTGCGAGCAAATTACAGCTATTTGTCTGTGCTTAATTCCATGCAAGGATGAAGGTTCGTGGAACGCGCTAAGCTGTCTATGCTTTCGCATGCTACCCCCGAACAATACAATTAGCGACATGCGTGTGATAAAATTAGAACTCAAACATGTACACAGCGCCATCTTTTGGCACAAAAAAAAAACAAAATAGTAAGGGGGCGTCTATTACATGAGGTAATTTTGGCAATTTTCGAACCCTTCTCTTTCGTTGGTAAGTAGAGAGATTTTTGTCGACACCGCCCTCCCACTAATCGCACGTGAGATTTTTCAAAATTAAGAGAAAAACATGCTTCACTTAAAAAATCCAAAAGAAAAAAAATCGTGATATTAGGCCGAGACTAAGTGAGAGCCTACGTGAGATTTGAATATACTTTACCAAACCCCCACCCTCAACCTAATGTCTCACGTCATTAATGGATGTCCTACTACTAAATTGCCCTGTTTATTCGTTCTTTCTTGTGCTAATAAGACTATGGATAATTCTCACCCATTTTGTTTAAAACCGGTCATCATTAGAAAAAGTATTAATAAAAATGTTTCATTATAAAACTAAAACTTTCTCCAGATAGTCATATTTTTAAAATGACATGACAAATTATAATAGTCAACTGCACTCGCTCGGTCAGTAGGTACTAGCGCTTTGACGTATAACTGAGCCGCAAGTAATCTCGTACACCTACATTTAGTGCCATTTCGCAAGCATATATACCTTATCTAAGTTTTTATGTGGTAATTTAATAAAAAATGATATCGCGAAGTCTTAGGAAATAAGTCATATGACCAAACTGGATAGTGAGTGAGTTAAGATGCACTTCACGCGTCAAGTTGGCTAAGTAGGCGAAGAGAGCGTACGTGAAGATTAAACGAAACGACGTATTCGGATGTCCATTAGAAGGTAATTTCCCCAAACACCTGCTACAAATGAATTTTCTCAATGCCCACTTAGAATAAACAAACGTCCATGCACGTATAAAATAACGAGGTGCAAAAATGAAGCCTCACTCCACGCGATATAGATGTTTAGCGGGAGTGGCTTTAATCTTTTTTGTTGGATTCCTTTATTGTCTTTTGCGGTAGCCTTACATTGCAGCTTTTAGCAGGCTAATCTTATAAGTCTATTATGGGTCGATAAAAAAGCAAAGAGAGTCCATTATCATATCTCGTTCACGTGCTCTAAGTGTCGTTATTTAGAAGTAATAAATTTATTTAAGTTTAATACTTCTCTTGATTACTTTTAACTGAGAAAATTTTGTTGAACTTGCAATTAAAAAAATGTTTTATAATTATACTTCCGCTCGTAACTGCAGACGTAGTTTATGACTGGATAAAAATCATGCTCGCGTAGCGTATACAATGTACAAGTATAAAATATAGGTACTCATTTTTCTTATTAACCAATACTAATTGAGAGGAAAGAACCATTAAAATTATAAAATCTCAGAAAAATAACTATGAAACTGATTTTTAAAAAATTGAAAGCAAACTTGCATTACAAATATAGAGTAGCTTTTAAGCGCGTTATCTTATCAAATAAACGTCATGTTATATGATTGCATTGTGCTGTAAACCGGCAAATATTGTTATTGTTCGTAGCAAGAGACAAATTGAATCATGTTGGAAGATTTATGTCAGAGAAAATACAATTTGTCGCTATATCGAGAATAATAACAAGCAGATATGAAGTAGCGCGACTTTACTCATAAAATAATCTCTCAGTTTGATAAAGGCAGATGTTAGTTATTACTTTTGATTTGCAAGTGAACTATTGTTTGAGATATTGAATATTGGGCCATAAAGTAAAATGAAGGTTCAAATTAACGAACAACTTTTGCATCATTGCTTTTTATTCTGTGCCTAATGGAAACCAATAAAATAAGTGTTTTACAGAAAGAATCGTAGAATTTGTAGTTAGTATCAAACATACTAGTAAAGTCGTAACTATTGATGCTAAGTGCAGTATAGTCGCTTTTCTTATTTGTATATTTTGGTGTTCTACTCTTGAAGTTCTCATGAATGTATTTTAATCCTAATTACTGTGTTGATCTCTTCCCGTCAATCAATACCGCAATGTGTGACCATCCATGTGTTAATAAACGTCAGAAGCGCGCAATGTCAAATGTTAACGGTAAGTCTGATACCGTCTACGACGTGTGAGCCTACCAACTTGATCGTCTGGGCAAAAAATATCATTGCAAAAATGTGTACAAGTATTCTTATATCGCCGAATGGCAAGTCAATAAACAATAATAACAAGTTCTTACGATTTTGTGTTGCCTGTATTTCGGTCCTTACGTATTATAATATATATATATCTTTTTTTGGTGACGAGGGGAAACCTAAACGTACACCGAAGCCTTAAGAGAGACTTCGGGTTATGTGGGATTTTTACCCACTAAAACCTCCTTGATGGGGTTTCTCAGCGGTTGCAGGGAACTCCGGGATCTAAATGGAACGCACCGGTGAATAATGAAAAAAGAAAAAAAAAGGATTGTATCCCTATTTTATCCATACATATACGCATATATAACAATGAGTTAGAGTGTGTCTGTGTATTACTCCAGAATCAGGCAAAAATGTCGGACCAGTGGGATCCCATTTTCTTAAAATTTTCCATGGATGTTGCTTAATTCACTGGTTAGTTATATGCTAATTTTGATTTAAATAGTTTTCGCTATCTAAAGATCGCGACTATTTTAGTGACGTCACTATACTCTTTGGTTTCAAACTTTCATATTTCATTTTGAATAAAAAGAGAACGCTAAAAAAGCAAACATTTGAGGTTAACATTTAATTAGGCCCTTATCACTTCACATGTATTTTTCTTTTAAAGATATCTTCTCCCGACAATAGCAAACATACCAAAAAAAGACTAAATTAAATCGATTCACGCGTGAGGCCGTGATCAACGGTAGTAAGTTTCATTTTTATATTTATATATTATACATAGATTGATAAGTTACAATGATACGCTAATATTAAAATGATTTGTAGCTTGTAATTACTGCCTCATAGGCAGGTACCACAAATTATATTACTGCAACTGTTATCATGTATTGTACTCGGGATGCCCACGCGATCTTAGCGTTCAGAGCCCTTTCATAGTTTACCTTTATTACTACTCTGTTTTTTAACTGTTTCCAACCACAATTTCCTTGATGAAGTCTCCATTCACACGCTCCAAGTCATTCTAATCAACGCGCTAGTGCTCATTTTTTATATGTTCGTACGAACCAGGAAATTTTACCTTCACCTCGCTCTGTAATAATTACGGAATACGCACTCACGTTTGATCATGGCTTACGTAATGTAACATCTATATTGATAAAATCTAAGCGCCTGTCTGTAATTAAAACTTATACATATTTCCTGTGATATAAGCTCATTAGTTTCAGGTAGTGATATTTTATTCTCACCTTTTAATAATTTTCTATATTTGTTTTTCTGAGCTTGTTTGAATGCATTGTAATAAAGGTAGATAATAAAAAACCTATCAGTATTCTTGTCTGGGTTAATAAGCCCATTTAAAATTGTTTTTTCTACGGTTTAAGATCATAAATTGTGATGATTCAGTCAATACACACATACTCAAGATCCTTGTATGAATTCCAAAATACTCGACCAATACAAAAAAATCGTTAACTCACTAGAAATGTCCTTGTTAAGTAATTATTAAATGTTTTTCGTTGTGAAATATTATATTTAAATGGTACTACACACGTATAAGGTGTTTTATTTTTTCAATAGTTACATATACATAGAATAAAGTAATTTAATCGCTTTGACTCAGAATGTGCACTTCGCAAATAGGTAAGTGGTGAAAAATGATCACTTTTCAAAAATAATTCACCACCCTTCAAAAGACTTTGTGACAAAAATCAAACAAACTTCAAAATCAGTACTAAAAGTTAAAACACAAATGTAAATTATATTATGACTAAATCGATTAATTTATGTTGGTGTTGAAGGCACTTATACTTAGCTAATTAGCACTCATTTTAGTGCTGTAATAAGTTGAACTGCACTCATTGTTTTATATTACTTGGTTTTTATAGTACTCGTAACTTTTTGTAGGCGCATGGTATCAAATGTAAATACTTGAACCCATCAATCTTCCGTGACCCGGCGCGTCGTAATTACTTGTTTGTTTGCGATTAATTGATATACGATCGCAAATTAAATGTGTGTATTTGGTTTTTTTATAACATGGGAGTTACTTATTTAATATTCATTAAACAGATATCAATCTTTTCCATTAAAGCATTTTCTGATGTTCAGACTTTTTATTGCATTTTTAATTGGTTTTTTGATGGGATCAATCTTCGAAGGAAAGATGAATGAGTTACGGTATGTATATACTCAGAGTCCGAAAATACCGATTGAGTTAGCGACTTAACGTGACAACTTAGGCTTCTGAAAGTAAAGGATATTTTGAATTATATAAGGATAAAATAATGCACATATTTTTTATTTAGTATATTTATCTGTTTTACAATGACCATTAAAATTGAATATTATTTTAATAAATACGAGTAATATGAAAAATAGCTATTGAGTGAGAGGCAGTGTAATAGAAAACTCACGATAAATAATATACGGAACTGTGCGTCGTTTGATAACCAATAAAAATATGCTATGGTAGACACGAAACGAAATTATGTAATGTACCTATGTAAAACTTGTATAAGTTTTTTAAGACGCATGCATTAAATTTTTGTCAGGCTTGAGTCTAAGCGAAAGCAATTAAGTTTCAAATAATCTTTTATTTACAACCATGATACGCAAAGAGTGCCTACGCGCGTTCATTACACCTAATTGCATCGTAATTATCGGCTATTCAAAGCGGTATACGGTGGCTATATCCCTTGCCAGTACATAGATCGCTTTGTTTTACTTTTGTATACTAGATACTACAAGGCGGTAATTAGGAATCCGTAAGCAGGAAACAAGCACGATGGGGACCATAAAATAGACTATGTAGCGACAAATTTAACTTACTATTTCATTGTAAGCCTGGGAAAAAGTTATAAAGCTTATAGCTTAAAGTATACCATCCTGCTATACGATCGCGCCAATAAACTGAATGTAAATTCTTTCTGGTCTAATTACTTCATTTTAAACTACCAACTATAAAATTATTCAAAAGTTCAAAGCTTCTAAAATATAATTCTGTTTTTTAAATAAAAACACAAGTAATACAAAATAGGTCCATTTTCCTATCACGCAGGCCATTTCCCGTGTGTGGATCAAGCCCGCATGCGCACTACTCGCATCCTAACGTTTCATACATATTTTTCCTGTCACGTGAACTACACGCACGTGAGATAATGATATGATACACTGAATCTTCATTCACGCATGCGCAAGACTTGCGCGCAAACATAAACCTGCGTGACTAGAAAAAGATCCTAAACCGCCTAATTTTGTATGCAATTAGCGCGATCTCAAGCGGAGTTGTCGCTTAGGCATATCATTAAACAGCCCGTAAACGGACAGACAACAAGAAATAGCAAAACATTTTTACTATGTTCTATTACCTACGCAAGGAAATAGTAAGTAGCGCTTAGTAATTGACCGTGGTTAATTAAATACTCGTTAAGCGTGTTTTAAACGGGTATTTTAACTATACTTTCTGTAAACAGATGTATACAGTAACAAAATGTCGACGGTGACCAATTTTAGATCATAATATAAAGTACATTTCGCCGGTTTTTGGAATATGTACCGTTAATGCATTTAAAAAGAAATAAAATGTTTTCTCTGTGATACTATTTATGTGAAACGTATTATTTTACGACTCAAGTACAACTAGTTTTTTTACGATTTATAAACGAGCGTACAGCAACCTAGATAATACATTTTTTATAAGAGTGAAGTAGCAAACGAGCATGCATTCGATCTGAATGTACTCGTAAGTGGACTCTTCCGCCCATGAACACCTATTTACCTGAAGTCGATAACGGATGCTGATATTCTTGAGGACTAATATGGTCGCTTCGAATGTAAGTCAACCGGTTCTATTTGAAAAGTAGGGACAGTATGTGCCACCGCAAAAGTACCAGATCACATCTTTTCGTATTTGCCTCCTGACTTACTTACGAAGCGCATCTTAGTCTAAAAGAATAACAACGGATCTGTGAATGACATAAAGTAGAGGTCATAGTAGTGACCGCTTCCTAACAGATGCTTCAATCTTTATAAAACACATTAGAATTTTCATTCATGTTCGTTCTGTTGCCGGCTTGTAATATCGTGCTTTTGAAGCAAGCTTTAACTTAAGTCGATAGGCAGTTGGAGTATACAGGCTCATAAACTAGCAACATACGTATAAAATTACAGTCGAATTTCAGTATCTTAGCTTGTATGATATCGTTTTATAATAGCAAGGTCAATGAACACTAAAGTTTTAATACGCTTATGTTACTTGAGTTATTTTAAGTGACTCAGGAATCAGTGGTTGTTTTATTTCAATTAGAAAGCCTGATCATTTCGAACGGAACAATTTGTTACATGGCGTGGGCAGCGACAACCGAAAGGCGTAAAATACAACAACTTCCAAAAGATACAATTATTTAATCTCAACAATGAATAATATATTTGCAGTTACCTAATTTATGCGTACATCGTACGAAATTCTAGCCTATGACAATAACAATATTTCCCTTTTAAGCTAAGCCAGGATTTATGACATACCACGCATGAGTAATTTGTGCACAGTGCTATCTATTACGCTTTTCAAATATGATAAGGCGCGATTGCATGATAAAGTGAATTCTAACACCTATTTGAGAAAATAGTGGAGACGCTCGTCTACTGTAAATACGGTAGATTGGTCTTGGATTCTTGAAGTGAACATAAAAATATATTAAATCATTATTTACGAAATTTAGTCAAAAACTGAATCTACTCAAATTAATATTATGTTATTGTATCTTTTAACGATGTGAATTAAGATCTTTTAGTATATATATAAAAGAATCTACTTCTGTCACTACTTTTATTATCTTTCAACATAATTGTAAATGAAGAGCCATACTCGGAATAGTGAGACGTAATGAATGGACGTGCGATAAAAGGTATCACCTATAAATAAACTTAATCTATTAATATTCATTAAACAACTCACTATATTAACATAATAGGGGAGCTTCTCGTCTTAACACCACCATTTCTAAGCTTTTAAATGGCGTTATTAAATTACTTCGCCACGAAACGCCATCTCCATTATCCAGGATAAACGAATAATGATACGCTATAACTATAGACTCTAAATATAAACTTTTATAAACTTCATTAATGTACGTGATTATAATGGCCACACGTCCACTATAAATAACTATCTATCAATGCGGCTGTCGCGCTGAAATATAAATGGCTTATGTAAACCTACAAACACGTACAAGAAAATTTTGCAGTATATTTATTTCTACGCCTATCCCGCAAACCGTTTTGCGTGTTTTTTTATTTATTTATCCATCGGAATGTTGTTTACAGAGCGAGCTCTATTTTCGTATGTTAAACACGCAATACATATTTATGTGCACTATCGCTTTTATAGCCAAGTAAAAGAAACTGCCACGAAATCCTGTTGAAAGTTTAGTGTTAGTCATCGCAAACGCGGGAATACATATCAATTTTACTTTTCCTCATCTGTCATGACTACATTCGTATCACGATCGAGGCCACGCGTGCCAACTGACTGAGGCACATGTACTAAACTGTTTCCCGCCATCTGTTCTCTGATAAATTGTTACATTCAAATATGCATCGCGGAATACTGAATGTGTTATGACCTTTGAAATGAAAAAAAATAACTGTTCTATAAATTCTACTCTGAATTAGAAATTATGTTATTATACGCTTACTCGTGTTTAATAAAATTCTAACTGGTAAAAGAAATAGTAAATTACTTGAAAGAAAAAAATGAATTTATCCCTTCAAATCATTAAAATGTAGTTGTCTGCGCTTTTCGTTATAAAGTTGTAAAACTCCCCCTTGCCGCCATAAGGTTGTTCCGATGGTTATTTATGTAACAGAACTGTGCAATAAGCGACAGGAAGACGGCGCAAACTTTATGAGCGAAGACGTATGTTAAATTGGCTGTAAAAACATTTTAATGGCATATTGCTTTAAAATTGAAAATTAAATCGGTGAATGTTAACTATCCTCGCTAAGTAAGGGAATTAATTAGTTGTGTTGTAGAATAATTTCTCATTAATTTAGAACACGGGCACCTGGAAAGCTCGCGCCGTATTTCCACGCTTTGTAAAGTGCAACCATGAAACTAAATTACCATATGCAAAACTTACATCAGTAGGAGGCAACGTTTCGTACACCGTTGGATTTTACTTTCAGTTGATAGTAGTTCCAATTTTGGGTTAAATTTAAAAGCTTAAATATTGATGACATAAATCGTAATCAGAAATTAATATAGACCACCGACCATAAACGACAGACATGGTTGCAATAAACACATAATACTAGAAGTATTATGTGTTTACTTCAGCATGGCGATGTATTCTTCAACATTAAAAAGTTATAAAATATTACTTAACTATTTAATTCGAAAAATACAAAGTATCGTATAACTATATATTATAACAAATAACAGTTTAAAAATCTTAAAAAACACGCTTTTGAAGCAGCTGAAGTAAAAAATCAAAAATAATTTTCTATAAGTTAAAAAATAGAGCGATAAACCTTTTTGTTGTAAAAATACGTGGGGTGTTAGAAAATTATTATTATCATTATAAAATATCTCCTAAACACCCCATGTTTGTTACACACATAAAGCGTGTTAAAAACCGTACTTATCGCCTGTAAACAAAATAACATTAAGTGATAAACTTTTTAATTATTTAATACCTTAATATTTATTCTGGGAATTTAATAAACCTTACTAATTTTTTGTATAAAGAACTGTTAAAGCGTAATTAAACTGTGTCAAATTATGAACGATCGCCTCAAGATACCCAGTAGGGAGAGAGAGATACTTCTCAACAATAAAAAATCCACATGCAGCATCAGCCAAATAACAGTGAAAGTTTTATCGATAATCGTTTCATTGATTATAACGTTCGACTAATGTGTTAATTCATCTGTAATATATTTTTAATGCCACTCTCTAATATAAGTTCAATTAATTATTTTGTTCGTTTTTATCTGATTGAAGATTCGCCGTGCAATTCGCTATATACGTTTTTGATTTCGGCCGCCAAATGGCTCGCTTTGTCTGTGAAAAATGAACTGACAACATTTCTACTTACATACCTGCGACAAATTTCGAATCTCATAGTTTCTCCTAGTTTTTTTTTGTGTGTTACTCAATAACAATGTATTGGATTCTTTATTACATCCATTCGAGGAAATATTTTTACAGAATACTAGCTGTAGTCTGAGGTTTCACCCGCGTTTAATATAATATGTAACATGACAATTGACAGACATATAGGTAAAAGAAATACCCTTTAATATTTTTAAACACATAGGTTAATTAGTTACCATTTTATAGATACCTTAAAAACCAAGTTATTAACATGACTTTTGACTTTAAATTGTAATAACTTTTCATAAAACAGATGGATTTTAATTAAATGATCCTAAATATTACCTAATAACAAAATATGCTTATTGCAACCCTTTAAATTAAATGTAATGCGAACACACAGACAAATATATATATATACATTCTTAGTCCTCCAAGTTATCTTGATGTTATGGATGAGTAACAGACATGCACGTTGTCCGCAGCATCTACTCGTATGGTAATTAACATGTGCTAGACTTGTAATCCTACCCAAGGTATATATCGGTGAAAAGTCCGTTACTACCCCTAAAGACTAAGGCGAAACGCCTTGTATAACTTTCTTCCTTACTACACCCATCATATCATATAATGCATATAAGTTTGAGGTACAAATAGTTGTGGTGCTTTCGGAATCGAATTCCAATAACTTTTTCCATTGTATAACATTATTTATTGATTGGTTTAAATTAGGACTACAATTATATCTATATCTATACTAATATTATAAAGAGGGAACCTGCGTATTTTTGTATTTTTGTATTTTTGTATGTTTGTTTTGAAATGGCTCAAGAACTACTGAACCGATTTTAAAAATTCTTTCACCATTAGAATGCTACATTATTCCAAAGTAACATAGGCTATATTTATTACTAGAAAAAATTAGGGATCCTTGTAATATATAATTATTTAATATATATCAACTAAATATCTCGATAGGATTGGATTGGCGTTAATTAGGGGTTGTATATATCCATTATAACAGGAAAAGGGCTGATGAATAGATATAAATGTAGACTCCTAATACCAAAAGTCAAACTAAAACGAAATTACAAGCGAGTATGCAGTCTTAAATTATCTTTAATTCAATCTCGTATATTTTAATGACGAATGCCGGTATTCTGAATGTCTGGGCCATTATTTTTTTCGACGGATACCGCCTTAACAGCTTTGCCTTGTCTGTGAGACCGTACTTAATTCGCGGTTAGAACCTCCACGCTTTCAGAATGGCGATACGTTAGTTTAATATGGATCAATGTTATTAGAATTCAAAAAATGTAAGGTTAATACTTTTTATTTTTATTTTGTATGTCAGTTTTGTTTGTCGGTTTAGACTATTTCGAAATATATTAACGGTGTTGAAGGAAAAAGATATATACTATTTGCGACTTTGAGAGGGCTACGACTAAGCTGAAAGGAAGATCTTTCAGCTTAATCAAAACCTACAAGAAATGCTTTTAATCTTGTAACAGCACCGGGATACGTGTATAATTAGGCAGAGACTTCTTAAAAGAATATTAAATCAAATTTGTTCAAAACTAATATTTTCTACTCACTTTATTTTGGAATTAAATTATTTATTCACCGTATTTGATTAAAACATCACGCTTTATACTATTCTTATATCTTTTCTATTCTTTATATCTTTCCTATTCTTTTTTTCTTTCCTTTCTTTCCTCTATTAACTGATTTTGAGAAAATACAGCGAGGTATTCTATTTTTCTTACATATAACATACCACACTTGGAAAAATTAAATTGATGGCCAGTATTTATAAAAAGTATTTGCTTTTCAATACTTTTCAATACTTATATGTTTGTAAAGCCTGCTGATCATAACCTTGTTTGATTCGTTTTTTCTTTTAAATTGAAATTCATTGTTTCGTTCCGTAATAAAAATAGATTTGAAGTAGTTCGAGAGGCCTGTAAAATAGCTGATATGGTAAAAAAAAGCACGAGTCACACCATAATTTATGGTGCGAGGTCTGGCGACATTATGCTATTTCACACCACATTACTTAATAGTGATACGAATCTTAATATTTATTTTTATTTACTGTATTACTGGTCCACAAGTTTCCTGTTTCATTGAATCTATGGTTTAAGCCTTTTTTCATCTGCCTTAATTTTTTACACGGATGATATACGGAAACTTTTAATTTTTTAGGTTTGAATCTGGCTATGACTAATCATTCACTAAAATCGGCATGTCCATACAATTCGTAACGGCGGCGGCGGTTGCAAAGAAAAAAAAGTTTAAATGTGACGGAACCGAATAGTGGAATCGTGACTTCACTGTTGCCTTCTTAGGTTTCCGGTATGTGTCTTATCATCAATGTGGAAACTAACAATATCGTTACTAATACACCTATTGCCTTACAAATACGATGATCGATCATAATTTACATGTCAAAAACGAGAATCTCTACTGCAAAAATAAGAATATAGAATAATTATTAATTTTTCAAATTTTGACATTTTCAGTGTCACTCGTGGTTTATTAGAATCGAAGTTCATAGTATTTCATTCAGAATGTTTGTACGTATAATGTTATCTTTAGAAGACAAATTACCCGATAGATTGTTAGAATAATAAAGTTAACCTACATATATATATAAGTCTTATTGCTTAAGTTCGAAATAATTTAAGAGATTATCTACGGAATAAATACATCAATTGTGTCGACAGAACTGTACTTACAGCTAAATAACCCTTAAAATAATAAATCTGTTTAATAATTTTACTCGGACATGGTGAAAGAGTACCCATATATTTAAAATTATATCACCTCTACATTTCAACAGAGGCGAGCAATTAAAAAATCATATTTATTCATTAATCATACTTTGTTCGTTTATCTCGTGATTCATTACTCGCTTGAGATCCGACAAGAGCTTAAGTTTCTGACATTCTTTTAAACGATATTTTTTATTTCTGCGTAAATAGCGGCCGTTGGATTTTTTAGTGCAGATGAAATTAGAGGAATTGCTCTTTGGTATTAAGTAATTTATTACGAAAACATTTTTTATACTTACTCGTATATAAAGGATTGTTAATAAATTTGGACTAATGGAATTTATTATACCTTTCGAGTCTTAAGTAGAGCTTGGTTTCAACTTTCGAAAAATATTTCAAAAGTCAACGTTGTACACGTTTGCATGTATTTTTTTAGTTAGTTAGGTTAGTTTTTTAGTTTTTTTTAGTTAGGTTACTACTACATATGTGACTGTAACATATTTTACATACTCGTATGTATTAAAATTCAGCCTTTATCGATTAATGCAAATATGTACATGTTTACGAAAAAAATTGTAGCCGATAAAAAATAAAATTTTATAGGACGACATCTAGTGTGTGATGTGTGTGATGATGTGAGTTCAAGATTAAAGCAAATGTTTCATTTTGCATCGTAGGCGATTTTTTTAAATAATTTTGCTACCCAAAATCACCCAAGCAATTCCCGAGATAGTCCATTCCATGTCGGGATTGCTCGGGTGATTTCTGTTTATCAAGACCCCTGGGTAGCTAAAAATTAGGGAAATTCTGGGATTTCGATACGAACTCATCGCACTAATGTCCCTGTACTCTGTGGATCAATTTTTTTTAACACGCTTTCTACACTCATAGCCCCGCACTAGAATTTTCTCCTGTGTCGCGGG
>DWLI01002280.1:0-13514 GCA_018249915.1 Cecropterus dorantes dorantes
GGCGGGTTGTTTGTTTTTTCCATTTTTCGTTATAACTCCCAACAGATTATTTTTATTTTTTTCTTCGCAATAACCCCACCGGCCCTTTTCCCCGCCGTTACACGCGTTTTCTAGCGAAACACCGAACTCAATTATTAATAGCAGACTATTTTTGGAGCGGCTTCGGACGCGGATTTCGGGCATGTGCGAGGCCCGGGCGAAGACACTATCTCACCTGGGCCAGGTGTACACGCCGGAAACTTCGAAACCGTAATTCCAGGAGCCCGCGTAAGCTCCTTGTCCCTTCGGTCCCGTACACACACCGTGGCCGTGGGCCTTGCCGTCCTCCCAGCCGCCACAATATGTACCACCATCGTCAAAGTCGAAACGGCCACCGTTGAGGCCACGCTGCGGGGGGTTTCCGCTAGCGGCGTGCGCGGTGTCGGCTAGCTCGCTCGGCTGCATCACGCGAAACCGTGGTGCCGCGGAGGGGAGGGCCTCCCGCGCGCGCCCTCCGCCGAGCTCGCGGTATAAATAAACATCAGCTGGGCATGTCGCGCCGTGGCGCGCCGCCGAGTGAACACCACTCTGGTCCTGCGCGAGGAGCACTGCCGGCCGTCCGCCGGCCGCGGCCGCCCGCCCTCCGCGCCCCGCCCGCCCTGCGCACTGCGCACTCCACGCTACACTGTGCGCTCCACGACCATCACAACCGCCTAGCTCTACACTTCACTATATCAACACTATACTGTCAAAAATTATGCGATTACAGGACATTTACACAAACCCCTAGGCATTTACTTAAATTATATTTTACGCGAATTGCTACTAAACACCGTAGACCATTGGACGTAAATTATAGTACGATTCTTCCAGTTGGAACCTGCCATAGTATTTTCGCAGGCATTCTTATGGCAACTCGTAATTTCAGTTACGCAGTCACTTATTTAGATACGAGTAAAATTATTAGTATTAAGCTTAAATAGACTTTATTGAATATATTTCTTTGGTGTATGATCATCGATACCAGTCCACAGGGCCGGCCCTATCATAGGGCGAACGGAGCAGCCGTTTACAGCGCCAAGTCCCAGAGCGCACCTCAAGCACGTCTTTGGGGCGCCAAAATTTGGTTTCATACTTTTGTGTATTTCGTGCAGACTTACATCTTTGATACCCGATTTGCGTCACCGGGCGTTACATTATGGGGGCGGTAGAATATTTGGATTTGGTGTACTTTTTTTGGTAATCAAATTCCAGATACACAGATGTCAAATATTGTTCTCAAGGGGGCGCGATAACTGAAACTCTCCATCCAAAAACTTGCTTGGGGCCAGTATTGTCAGACCCAAATGTATATCAGCCTAGATACAACAATACAGTTACTGCACGAGTACACGTTTGACTCATGGGAATATCCTTGGTACTAAGTACGTAAAAATATTACCAATTACATGATAGAGACGACTATAAAATGTTTAACAATAAGTTATAATCAAAAAAAAAAACAAAGTTATAATACAATTCATTTATTGATACATAAATTTAATTGTATTAAATAAATTAAAATTATTTCCTTAAGTACGTATAAATGCAGTTCCAGTGTAGCACCAAAGTACTTTGCTTCTTATCATTTGTAATTTCTTATTATTATAAATTAATTATAAGTACAAGTATTGGAGAACTACGTCAAGTGTTTCGATGAGGTGGCAATATATGTACATTAATTATCTGACCTGATTTTAATTTTTGCTATAACTCATAATCGATTTACCCGACAGCCTTTGATTATTTATTTACAGCTGAACAGTGGCCTTCCCTAACCTGCGCCAATCCGACCCATTCTAAAAGCCCTTTGAATACAACATTTACTATTTACTTTAGGTCAATACAATTAGTCGGGGGCGTCCTGTAGGTTTCCTTTTTTGTAAACCCCTGTCATCTTCAAATTGTAACTAAACAAGTATACGATTCGATTAGATTAATCGAATACAGATACGCTCGGACTTTCTTTATATTATTTTTAATTACTCAATCACGCAAGAACAACGTTCGATTTACATGAAATTTTGCATGAATGTAGTTTATATACCTGGGCAATTTATAGGCCTACTTTTGATTTCGATATTTTGCACTTTTTACAGATGGCGACTTTTTATCTGGCCCGTAGCGAAGTACGAATACTTTAGCTAGTTTATTGTAAAATTTACACGTCCCCATGCATGGTTTATCAATTTATATAAGCTTTGTAGGCCGCATAGCGGAATAGTCGTCGTTTGTTTTTAGTAAATGGTTTAAATTGAACTCGAAAAACACTCTTGTAATAAACGTTAAATTGTATACTACTTCATAATACCCTTTTGAGATTGTTGAAAATAAAGGAATGCAAAAAAAGAGGCACTGCCATGTGTTTAGACAACAACGTTGCCTTTAATACGAAACCCAAATACATATTCGGTTTACAGGACGTAATTCCACCAATGCTTGTTTGGTCGTTTACATTAAGCATATATACTATATATGCTTAAATATATTATATAAGGTAAAATTTAATTAATAAAAATTGAAGTGATGTGAATTAACAATAAATATTCTTAATATTTAACAGACTGACAAATACATTTTGATGCTTTTAACATACTAAATAACAATTTTCAATTATTTTTTTCTTTATAACTAGGTTGTATTATAATCTCACATTTGTGTAGTGCCTCTAAACCATCATTTTGTCACAATACAAGACAATAATTCACTAATATAGCACATTCTTCATTTCATTTTGAGTTATTACATATAATTATAACTATAGTACAAAACTTCCTTATTGTTTAAAGATGCCTTTTAATCATAAGAATATAGTGAGAAAATTGTACTATTTAATGTGTATATTAATATAGGTCATGTCATCTAATTGCACTTGTCTTCAATAGCCCATTCCACACCATTACCTGGTAGAGGACTAGTAATAAATGGGGAAATCCACGTCAAATACCATCTTGCACCAAATACTTCCACAATATTTGAATGCCAACCTCTGTTATATAAATGCATTTTTTCACACAATTTACTTTCTGGAGTTACTCTACCTTTTAAAATATTATTGAAGTGGTACAAAAATAGAAAACCTGAAAATGCTCCTACAACAACGTTGATCACAACCAAAAACACATACAGACTTTCTTTGCCAAAATCTACAACAAAGCTGGCAAGAGGAAAGATAAACTTGACCAATACTAGCCCATGGTTCCATGTGACAAATTGTGCTAGAAACTTGATATTATAATAAAAAGAATACAACATTGACAGAAAGATATAAAGTGTGAAGAAAATGAAATATCTATGATTAAAGTAACCCACACAATAAGCAAAAAATGTACAATGATGGTCTCGTTTCAAAATACATATGTTACAGATATTGCAATGCCACGCACGAGGAGGTCTCAAGCATTCACATGAAGGGCACATACTCCATTTTTGTTCATCTGGTGGCCCTAAGTACCTACCCTTAATACTAGTATTAGTAAACATTCCATATATCAAATTTCCTAATATGTTAAACAATAAAAAAGTTGCACAAAAGTAATGAATACAGTATGATACAGTCCATTCTTCACAGACAGCTGGTAAAACTATACATAGTTCAAAAAAGAAAAAACCTGGCACTAATAAAAATACTAGTGCAAGATAAAAAATATGTTCTGTAAATCTTTTTCGGTATCCATTTTGCATACTTTCAAATTGTATCAACATTTTAATAAGTATTTTTTCCAATTCCCTTTGGTATATAAAAATATCCAATATAATATCAGTTAGATTTCAAATATATTTGTCATAGATCTATCTTATGAATTTATGTGGTCCATACCTGAAAAATTAAGACAATACATTTATGTGAGGTGTAAATCATTTAACTAATGACAATGTTATTGGCCTAATGTTCACCCAGTGGTTTAAATTAGAATTTTATCATCACGACCACATAGCTTCCAGATAACAAATAACTGGTTAATAAACAAAAAAGAAAAAGCCCTTCAACTTTTTTGTGGTTGCCATTTTATGTCTTGCCTATCAATTTATATCAAAAAAAGCATTGATTTTACTTTCTGTTTTTCTAGTTGTAGTTTTATTTAAGTTTGTACTAGAGGTGCCAATAGAATTTTTACAAATACAAAATATTCAATACAGCTTGAAATAGAGGAGAATTTTATGAAAACAGAATATTGAATAAAACTCTTAACTTTTTTATAGTTAAAGTTTTTGACTTGTCTCATTTTAGTCCTTGTAATGGCAAGGTAATGAGTGTGGGTTGTTCAATTGCAAGAAGAATCTATCACTACACACAATAAAATATTAAACTATGCTACATCTAAATTGGTTATATTCAAGAGTTACTTGGAATTAAGTCATACAAAAAACATGTTTTTTAAACGCATTAAGATTTATCTAGGATTGAAAAAAGAATATATATATATAAATGTATTTTTTTATAAAATGGTTACTAGTATTGTACATTTTATTTACTACTTTATAAAAAGTAGTGAATAAAATGTACAATACTCGGGGATATAATAGCAGGCAAATCAAGGATACTCATACGTATAATTAAAAAGAAAGTCTCCATTATACCATTCATTAATTGGTTTTTAATTATAATGACATTGAAACAGAATATATAGGCTCTGTTTCAATGACTACTCAATATATAAATGTAATATAATTTAATTTAATGTAATATTATTTTAAAATTCCATCTAGTAAGCAACTATTTCTATTTTAATATAATGTTACTTGAAATAATTGAAAAGTTTATAACCTGTTTTGTATTAACAATACTTACATATAATTGCCGAAGGTATTTTGTGTGCCAAGTATCTTCAGTTTTACTTAAGTGACTTGAATTGACTTAGTATAGTAGTGCTCAGTAACATTAAATAAATAGCGTTATTTCATTTATTTATAACGCTCACTGTGTTGTTTAGTTTATACAAGTAAGTTGTCAACTTGTCATTTCTGCTGTCAAATGTTTATTGTCTTTGAAAAGTAGTGTTGCCGCTGGCTAGCCTGCCGAGTGTTACCTGTCTCGAGGGCCATGACACATTTGAATCAAGCGTCGATTATTCTAATGTAAGCGTCAGCGCTGAGCTCCAAAAAAATGTATATGTGAGTCTGGTCTTATACGACCAGAAAAGCTAAAAATTGTATCGAAATTTTAAATTCACTCAACGTTGACGCATACAGAGCGAATTGAATGTTTTGAGTGACTAGCCGTAATTTTCAATTACGCTAATTATTTTAGCACTATTTGGTTTCTTTATATCTGGATATATAGAGAAATAGAATTTATATTTTTCTTTTTAAACAGATGGATGATGTCAGGTCTATTATTACGAATTATATGGACTAAATTTAGATTGTTGTAATAAACATAGGTGTTGTAAATAACATAAGTGTTGAAAAACTATCGATAAATTCTCTGTCGATGTCTCATCAAACATAAATAAGGCTATCCATTTAATTACATTTGAGCAATATCACAGTGCTAGGTGTTTCGCCGTTTTTTAGCTTTCTAAATAAACTTACCTTCATTATCGACAAAATCCATTTTAATATAAATGTCAAATTAAAATACAGAATAAAAATAAATAGATATTTTAATTACAATGGACAAAGATACAAATTTTGACAGACTAGGACGAAATACGAATACATAAATTATTCTTATAAATGTAACAATCTGAATAAATATTGTATTTTTTATAAAGGCTTATAAAAATACCTTCACTTATATAACTAGTAGACAACATTTTTCCATAATAATACTCCAATGATGCAAAGCCTAGTAGGTTACAGCAAAATTATTCAGTTGATTGAATCAATCGATCAAACAAGTCGACGCAGTATACTCTCTCTATCCTCATAACGTAAACATTTTACAATTTGCACACTGGGAAGAATAATCTAAAATTTAAATATGAAATATTTATAAATTCAGTTCTACATATTTAATGTCTGTTTCTTATGTATGTAACTTTCGTAAGCACCTTCTCAATCAGTAAATGGTATCACGAGCATTGATCGTAATGGAAGAACAAAACAGTCATAGCGTTTAATATTTAGGACTTGTGAAACTTCTTGCTCGTATCTTTGGCCATGTCGACAAGTGTTTGAGCTGGTTTAAACGGCGCTCCGTATAGACCATGGAATTCTTCCATTTTCCTGACAAGATTGTCAGCGCCAAACTGATCTACCCATCTGGAAATAAATGA
Source organism: Cecropterus dorantes dorantes (assembly GCA_018249915.1). Lineage (NCBI taxonomy): Eukaryota > Metazoa > Arthropoda > Insecta > Lepidoptera > Hesperiidae > Cecropterus > Cecropterus dorantes. Next base: position 6,240 of record DWLI01002280.1, read on the forward strand.
AGGTTATTAAATAACAAGAAATTAATCTATGAATTACCTGTAATTTATTGTGAATGCTATCCACGAGGCTCTTTATACGAGATATGTTTTGTCAAGCAAAACACCTAAATCTGATGCAAATTTCCAAAAACTTTGCTAATGCATTTTGAAGATGCAAAGTGAATAGTTAATTTGTTCGCTTAAAGTGTGGAAACCGGCTTACTTAAATACAATGCGATTATCTTAGTGCGGAGTATTGAAAAAAAGGGTAAAATATCTGTAATTAATTAAGTTGTACGAGTCACTTTCTGTCACTGATTTATAAATAGTTTGTTATCTATATTTCCATCAGGTATGCTGATTTCCAGTATTCACCATACAAAAATTAAGTAGTATTGCATAGTATCCTACTATCCCACCATCAATTGTCAGATATAATCAATATCTATAACATTGCATTAAAATAAAGTGAGTTATGACTATATTACTCTTACAATTAGACCACATTCAAGTTACCTGAAAGGTCCACCAGTGAATGGCGGGAAACCAAGTCCAAAGACAGCACCAACATCTCCTTCCAATGGGCTATGTAAGATTTTCTCCTCCAGCGACAAAACCGCTTCATTCACAAACCTGTATTACAAAAAAAATACACTGGTATATATTTTATAATTTGCCTCATTTTATAAGTAACTATAAATAAGCATATAATATATTAGGTATAATTATCTATCTAAGATAAATCCGAGGGTGAAGAGCAACTAATTCTGGACTGGCATTCTAAAGTTCCATTTTGTATATAACATGACGATATCCATAAGGGCACAGTTACTTCTAAAAAGATTGAGTTTTGTTTTTAAGTTTCAACAATTTTATTAATGACAGACAATTTGAACATGTTGTATAAACTATGTAATCTACTTTGATTTTAGGATTTGAAAGAATAAAATATATAGACAAATAGGTAGTTAATAGTATAATGATATTTATTTAGTGACACAATATAATGAATGACGCGTAATAAATGACCGACTGCAGTTGCCGTATACAAATATGATTTGACGGCAACGTTACACAAAAAAGCAGTGGCGACAGAAGTGAAAACTCGAACAATTACGAGTGTATCTTTTGAATTATCAGGAAATGTTTTTCGAGTTTTATTTATCATATTATATTATGTTTACCATGTCATACACAACATATACCTATATATAGGGGTGTCGGAATTTCCTATCTCTAAAAATACCCAATGTTTAAAGTTTTCCCTTTAAAAACTACTTAAATTTAACCCTTTAAACCATTCGCAATTACCTTGAAACCATTCGCAATTGTTGATCTTCTACAGTGTTGGCGCCACGAGGTTCCAAAGAGTATTTGGCCTTCAGCATCTGTATCACTTCTTGATTTACATCTCGGTTCTTTGTGCCCTTCTCGTACACAAAGATACCCTTGCCAGATTTTCTTCCCATGAAACCAGCCTTGACTAAGTCTTGCATGATGTTCAGGTCACCACCGGCAATACGATCTCCGAAAGCCTGGAAGATAAGACAATAATAAAGACCACTAAAGTATGTGAAGGAATTGAGTGTCTTTAACTGTAATTTATTTTCGAAACTAAAAACGTAAATCTGTATAAAATATAAGGAACTCATAGGAAGCTTTTTTAAGCTCTATGTGAGGAAGATTTGTATAGAAAAAAAATGACAATAACTTGTGGAACAAGTGTATATTTTATTTGGTCGGATATTTCAATATAGTGAATATCGTTTTGCACAGTTTTAATGTAAAAGTCTACTAGAGTTTAATTTAATATGTGAATAAATACGCACCTTGGCTAAATCGACGGCGATATGCGAGCCTACGTCGATACCGACCTCGTCGGCGAGTGTAGCGGCTCCGACAGGGAAACCGAATTGTTTTGTCATGTTGTCAAGATCTTTCGGGTCGACACCTTCTTGCAGTAATCTGTACATTTCAACAATTTTTTATGATAATGAGTGTAGTTCAGTATATAATTGAGTGATTGCCGACTCCTTTATATACGAGGCGACCATCTCAGTCTCTGGGAGTAGCATCGCATCTTTAATCGGCTTCAGATAGAACCACTGTTCTATATGAAGTTGCTTACAGATGTCCATGGGCGGCTGTAATCACTTACCAACAGGTGGATTGGATGCTCGTTTGTTATTTCAATATGATAAAAAATATTATAATAATATAAAATTTTAGCACTCTTATTTAATTGCTTTACATACTTTTCATGTGCACAATGAGAATGTGCCATGGGAAACATCACAAAACAATCACATGTTCGAGTGTCTGTTGTAAACATATTTTTGTCTTATAGCAGACATTAGGAACGTCTGGTATAAGACAGATATATGTGGATGTGGCGGTTGGTAGTACACTACACAATTCTACCACATTTATAATAGCAGTTCATACCGGATGGCCTCGCTGAGCATGGTGGAGAGTATCCGGGTGGTGTAGAAGCCGGGCCCGTCGCCCACCGTGATGACCACCTTCCCCTGGCGCAGGCCGACGGCCACGGCCGCCGCCGCCGTGTCGTCGCTGGTGCCCGGGTGGCGGATGATCTCCAGCAACATCATCTTGTCCACGGGCGAGAAGTAGTGCATACCTATTTATTATTATTTTTTATTAATTTACTACATAGGAACACCTTAAATTAAGGCTTACAAGGGTGAAATTAATGCATAATGACATTCTATGCCAGTCAACCTTGGGGATGATAATAATGTCTGGTAGGCATATAAATAGTAAACACAAATCATTCTTATTTTAAATAATCCGCGTTACTAATTATCGATATAACTACACTGCGTATTAATGTAATTTTAGTCCTGTAAGGTAGAAAATTTTTGAGACAATAAAAACATTGTGATTCTAATATGTTCTCATATATGTGTTATAAGAACATACACAAGTATTATAATATCTACAACATATTTACTGCAATTTTTAAAATTAAAAAACTGTCTCAAATTTGCTTTCATTTGTAGTTGTGTGTGGAGTGGTTAACATATCAGTCTATTGACCATCGATAGACTTATGTTAACCAAAAGTAGCTGATTTGAAAATAATGCAAAAAAGTATACTTTACAGGCGAACCAGGTAAAAATTAAATAATGATTGATGTCTGTCTTTTTAATTCAATTCCTTTTAATGAATGAGTTGAGCTAACTTCACTTATTAAAAATATTTGAATATAAGTTTTAAATATGTCTTTTATGAATAAAAGTATGTATTTAACTTAAAATTGATGAATTTTGAATCGTGCGGGTATTCATACATACAAGGGAAGTGTCTATTACTGATACTCACCAATAACTTTATCCGGTCGGGTGCTTCCCGCGGCAATTTTCGTGATCGGAATGGCGCTTGTGTTTGTCGCGATGATGCAGTGCTTCGGCACCACCGCTTCCAGCTCCTTAATTACTTTGTGCTTAATGTTTATATCCTCAAATACGGCTTCAATCACACAGTCGACATTCTTGAACTTATCATAGCTCAGAGTTGGCAACATGTTTGATAAGAATATATCCTTCTTCAATCTGTAACATGAATATTTACTCTACTAGTAATTTACTCTACTATCAGCATATACTGTATATGGTATGTAAATGTTATCATTTACATAGTTATATTGCACAGTAAGGTATATCCATGTTTAGTTTTGTATCAAAAAGTTTCATATCTACCAAACAGGTGTCACTAAAATTAACAGCTCAATAATATGGTTTTATATTATAATTATGGTTTTACTTTTAATGATTACATAATTTTAATCGGATTTTATAGCAATGACTTACTAATTGGTCAGCTTCATTTTAATGTTATAATAAGTAATTAAAATTTCCTGATTACGTCATTGCTATGTTATTAGTATACAGTAAAGTTAATTATAAACGCAGTTTATTTATTATGACGGAGACAAATGTAACTTACGCTGTAATTCTCTTCCGCTTGACAGCATTGTTTAGTCCAGTCTGGATTTGGCCCACTCCCCTGTACAAACCGGCATTAGTGGCATCTTTCATTATTACCTGGTAACCTTTGTCAATGGATACATGAACAATACCTGCTCCCATCAAGCCAGCACCGAGAACACCAATCTACAAAATGGTATAATTATGTAATATAAAAAATAGCTTTTAAATCTTAACAATTTTTTTATTATCTATCACACCTCTATGAAATGTATATTCTTCCAGGTTAAAAAAAAATGTTCTTTTACACTGTTATGTAAAAAATAATATTGTGGCAACTTATATGAACTGGTAATTATTCAACAGAGATTTAAAGATACATTGTTACTAAGTTCTTCCATTACAATATGAAATTCAATGTGTAAAATTTAATAATGACTAACTTAACAACCAGATGTGATATAGTGGCTTACCGTTTTTACATCCACTTGTGCCTTCCCAAATCTATTTTTCTTGCATTCCGTCTGTCCTCTGAAAAGTCCAATAAGACCTTTGCTCTGTGGTGTCATTGCTAATTCACCAAAGCCTTGTGCCTCCGCTTCATAACCTGCTACCGAGCCCTTGTCCACTCCAGTTCTCACAACATCAAGAATCTATAATTTATGAGTTAATCAATGTAGTATCTATTAGTTAAACAATGAGACAATACTTTAATAAATAAAATTTCTATTAGCTTAAATTTCCTTTACAAATCACCTTTGTTAAGTAACTGTACTATATTTTTATTATTTGCTTCTTTTAATTTCTATACTAGTAGGCTCAGGCAATGGTTGTCCTACCTCAAAATTAATAAAAGTGTCCTACATATACTGTTGCAACTTTGAAAAAAATATTGAAATTTGTTGAGCAGATTGGAATGTATGAACATTTGGACACATGTGTAACTAAAGTAAGTACCATTTAAATAGTGAACATATTTTTTTGTATAAAATTTATCATAAGCTCTGTTACATTACTATTTGATTTAGAACTTTAATTTCAAAGATACCTTCAAAGGTGCTGGGTACAGTCCTCTTGAAGCTTTCATAACCTGTTCCTTAGCCTTGTTGAACACAATATTCTTGACAAAGTCCCATTGCATTGCTGCAGCCGTTAGCTTTTCTACTAATCCTTTCTTCGAGCGGTCCACCTTCATCTTGCCTGATGCAATATCTTTTGCGATCTGTACAGCAACATGTTCTAAATACTTTGCAGTATTTTCAGTAGGTTCACCAAGTCCTATAAACATAAACTTGAAAATTTTATTTATTCTTTGCAAGAATATAATATATTATTTTTGTAAAATATTATTTACCAGGTCCAAGAGGAGAAACAAGTAGGTCCACAATGCCTAATTTTTTGGCCTTATCTGCTTTAACAGTCTTTCCAGTAAGTGCTAAATCTAAAGTTGTGGGAATTGATGTGAGTTTCGGCATCCTGGAATACAATACAGTGATAATGCATTCTATTATTTTCCTCATCAGATTATTGACAGAAAATGTTTAATCAACGCTGGCTTAAATACATATTAACTTCCTACAATGGAATAGTTATTTAAAACAGTTGTACAGTATATGAGGGTGGCCCGATAAGTACTTAGTCTACAAAAGAAAAAAGAAAATATTGGAAAAATGGCAATTTTTTTTTTCGATATAGTCTCCTTTTAGCTTAGTACAGTTGACCCAGCAATGCTTTAACTTTACCTTTATTTTATCTGGAGGTCTGCAATAACATCCTCATTAGGCGCAAATCTCTGTCAGCATACTGATTTTTTCAAATTAGGAAACAAAAAGAAATTGAACAGAGTGAAGGCTGGGGAGTATGGTGGTTAGAGCAGCAGTTACAGGCTAAATTCGACCAATTTGGTCATGGCCACGGCGACGGCGGTCATGTGAGCCGGTGCGTGTCATGTTGGAGAGGACTTTTTTCTTTGTAAAATAGGGGCCTTTTTTGTAATGAAAATAAAAACGAACCTTTGTGTGCCACCTCCGCCAGGGAGAAGTCCAAGCATTACTTCAGGCAAAGCAAAACCAGTTTTGGCGTCTTTGACAGCAATACGGTAAGTGCACGCCAGGGCTGTTTCCAGCCCCCCTCCGAGGCAGCTACCTTGTATTGCTGCTACAAATGGTTTTCGAGATGTCTCCATCCTTCTGAAAATCTCATGGCCTACAAAGTAATAACAATACATTATTCAATGAGTAGAAAATAGCTCACAAGGTTATTATTATGTAACATACATATCATAGTATATTTTATAAACAATCATAGAATATTTTTTTAGAATTTAGTTTGCCTTTTAAAAGTTATAAACACTTTATTATGTTTATTGTAAATGATTTTTGTGCAAGCATATTATTTATTACATTGCATTACAAATATCCAATTCTTTACTTTATCATTATGAATGTATTTAAAGCTTAAATATTAATATGACAAAATTAGAGAGTGATAGATATTTAAGATTCATAATTGGTCTTTAAATAAATTAGTAATTTATTAAATTAGTTTTTTTTTTAACTCTAACTTACCACTTTTAGACAAGGCTACTACTTCCTCTTTAGTTTTACAAGATTCAATCATGGATATATCAGCGCCTGCAATGAAGCATCCCGGCTTGCCTGATATTATAACTGCGGCCTCAATAGCAGGGTTGGATTCCACTTCACTGATGATGTTCTTCACCTCATCCATTACAGCCGTGTTCAAGGAATTAACCTATATATAAATAATATTGGTATATTTAAAATATATGTGTATTTCAATTATAAACAGACAAGCATGCTGAGAAATGCTTGTATTCTAAGTTATTTAATGTCTTGTGTTTCCAAAGTGAAATTCTTAGTGATTTGACTTCATCAGCACCACTTCGTAATTTATTACTTTAGTCCTCAGGGTGCATTACAATGCATCTGTAAACAGTCTCATTTACCAGCAGGTGCACTGCATGTTTGTATGCTATTTTTGTATACATAAAAAGTACTTATTACATATTGAAGTAGTAAACAATGATGCAATGCATGGGGACATCTTACACTCCGGTCTCACATAAGCTACGGCTAAGTTGATACAAGGGCAGTGGGGCAAGGATGTTCGGGTCTCGAGGGGTACCCTCTTTACCCAAGCAATTCTTTAGGAGATCATACCTCCCGGATCCTTAACATTTATACATAAGAATACAATGTTATTTAAAACATAGTAGTATAATGTTCAATTGTAAAAGATATTTACCATTTCCACGTTTAAGTGGGTTCGAACTAGTAGTAAACAAGCATGCAAACCACCTGATGGTAAGTGGATAATGCCTCCTATC
>DWLI01002281.1:0-13513 GCA_018249915.1 Cecropterus dorantes dorantes
GTGGCCCGCCAACGCATTTGAATTGGCCCGCCAAGAGTAGCTCGTTGGTAGTCGCCAATAGCACGAGTGGCTGATTCTAGCGTATCCAAGATCGCGTGGATTGCAGACGATCTTGGATGCAAAATTTGTGCCCACTTCCAGTAACGATTGAACAGAACAGCCTTGCTATATAGCCATAGACAATATATTCATGGGTATGCCAATTACTTTGTATGTGGCCTTATAGATTAATTCAGTCGTGAACACAAAATACAGAAACCAAAATTATCATTTTGATCATCACTATAGGATCCTGGACCAATTGCGTCATCGGATGATACATGTGACATTATCATGTGATATTATCATGTGCCACTCGTCTCGAATTTCAGACCGATACAGAATATTGGTCATTAAAAAAATTGCACCAATATTTTCGTATATTTTCTATTTACCTTTACCATTTTGTAGGTAATTTATTAAAAAAAAAACATTTTTTCTGATGATAAATTATTAACCACCTATTATTTTTCTTATTGTGATCATAAATCAATTTACGTGTAAATATAAATGAAAACACATTATTGTTAATTTATTAATTATTTAATAGTCATAAATGACCGACAAAATTAAGCAGGATACCTGCAGCAAAGTGCAATAAAGCATTAAATAAAATGTTATATTGTTAAATCATAACGGAAAATACTTTTTCTAGCGAGTTCTACAGTAGTTACAGACACATTTAAGATTCGTCATCACTTCCTGCAGGGGCTTTAGGCTTAGGTCCACCTGCTCTCTTCGCCATTATTATTTGGTCAACCTTCAAGATAGTAGTAGCAGCTCCAACTGCATATTTGAGACCCCAGCTCTTCAGGACATAAGCATCAAGTACACCCTTTTCTTTGGCATCACAAATGCCATTATTTTCTGATTCAATGTCATATCCCGCGTTTTTGTTACCTTCCTGTAAAAAAAAATTGGTTACATGAGAAGTTTGTAACAGTGAATTGAAGGAAGTGTATAGAAGGTTCTACATGTGTTCAGGATTAAGTGACTTACAAGTTTACATAAATTGTACAAAAATTTACCATAAGAAATATTGTGCTGAAAATATTCAAGAAAATCCATACGAATATCATATTGTTACTGTATCCAGATAAATATAGAAAGTATTTATTTCAACACAAGTAATAGGTACTTTGTACATTGTGCTTGATTGATTGTAATGTTTTTATTGTTTATAACAAACTTGTATTATTCAAAATACCACCCAATAATAATTACCCTGTGTGCCTTGTAGATGTTGTTGACAACCTCAGTAGCATTTGCACCAGAGTTATCAGCTAAAGCTCTTGGAATGCTCTCGAGAGCGACGGCGAATTTCCGAACTGCATACTGTTCGAGTCCCGGTAGTGTATCTGCATACTGGAGAAGTTTCTGTGCCAACTCTATTTCTGTTGCTCCAGCACCAGGAACAAACCTACAAAATATGTAATATGTATTACTATATTATATAAACATTTTGATCCTAATTAAAGATTATTAAATTTAATGTTCTATGTGGCACATTCCATAGGTACCATTTCCTATTTTATAATAGCAGGGTTAAATACAGTTCTTTTTATAAGGAATTTGAATTAAGTCCGTTGCCTCTGCAACTTGAAAACAGATATCCACTGGCAGCAGCACTTTCCATCTAGACGATTGCATGCACCTTTGCTGCTTCTATAACATAATCTATAAGAAGAATCGTAAAAATTAAGAACAGTTAATATAAAGAGAAAATAACCTTCCATCTCTTGCAATACCCTTGAATGTATTGACACCATCATCAATAGCTCTCTCAATGTCATCCATGTAGTTGTCTGTGGAGCCTCTGATGACAACTGTGGAAATGCGTGATTCTGTGCTCTCCATGCAAAAAACTACAACGCGGGTGTCTCCGACTTCATCAACACGCACTACATCACAGTATCCAAGCTCTTGAGTGGTTGGTGTGGTCAATCTTGGTAGAACCTAGTTTTAAAAAAATATATTTATATTTAAAATGTACATAATGGACTGAACTTAGTAGCATATCTTAGCTCATCTACAGCTAAGATAATGAATGTCTGTAGAAAGCAAAAAAAAAAACTTTAATAAATATATAATATAAGTATTTGTTTAAAGGTATACAAATTATATTATACTTACAGTAGCATTGACTGTTTTTGCAAGACGGCGTAAATCAAATTTAGAGTTCAGGCGAACAGCCATGACTCCATATTTGTTAAGATAATGCAGGGCCATATCACCAAACTTAGCACCAGCTACAATCACTTTGACACCCGCATCAGCAATATCTTTTATTTGCTTCTCCAAAAGGGATTCTTCCCCTCTGCTGAAATTCAGAAGTTCATCTGCACTTTTGATGAGCACAGTGCCTTTCGTCTCGGTTTGTGTTATGTCCACTGGGCAGGAGTAGATGGCCACCTTTGCTTTAGTTGCAGATGTAATGTCTCCTTCCACTTCACGCTTAAACACCATCCCTGATAGCACTTCAGATTGCAAAAGACCTGCTCCAAGAATCTAAAAACAGAACAAATATAAGTAATACAAAAATGATATTAAAAAACAAACTTTACAGATTTCAGTACTTTTGTAAATTTTACCTTGCATATCCTGACATTGTCAACATTGAATGTGGTTTTTTCAGGCAATATAGCCACACAAGCCTTAGCTACCAAATCAGCAATAAAATCTTCATATCCATACTGTTTAGACATAATTGAAGGCTTAATTCCAGGTATAACTGCAGCTGGGTTTTTGTAATCCTGAATTTCTTGGCAAACAAGTTCTGGTAAAATTTCAAGGCACTTATCAAGGGCTCTTTCATATCCCTCAGCTATTTCGCTGGTGGTTACTCCAAGGCGCAACAATTCTTCAGCGGCTTCCAGAAGAGCACCGGATAGGACGATTACGAAGTTTGTACCATCACCAACTTCAGCGTCCTGCATTTTACTCGCAAGGACCATAAGTTTAGCAGCAGGGTGTTCAACATCCAACTCCCTGATTATAGTTCCAGCATCACTTGTAATAAACTGTTTATCAATATGGTTTATGATCAGTTTGTTCATGCCATTGGGGCCATAAGCTGAACGTACGCTTTGGGCGAACTGTTTGCAAGCATTAATGTTACGGTAAACTGCCTCCTCCAAGCCAGAGTACATCTGCAAACAAAGAGAGCGTTTTGTATGGCAAATATTTGAGTGTAACGATTGGTGTTATAAGCTTCTGAAGTAAAAAAAAATACAACGTGAAATTTTATTTAAGGACAAACGTACTTATTTACGAAGTAACATTATTAATGGCTCATTCGTTCATGACTAACTGTTGAATAAAGAAGCTAAATTAACTATTTTTAACGAATATTGCAATGTACATCTTATTTTTGTACATAATATTGAAATTCAAATAAAATTTACAACAAAAGAAATTTGAATGTAAGAAATATCTGCAAAAAGGAAACCATTCTGGCCCACCGGGCACACATGATCTTATTGGTTATGATAGTTATTGACTCACCCGAGCTCCTTCCTTTAACATTTGGGGTACACCCGGCGCTTTCGGTATGTGTAAAGCCATTTTTATTAGCGGTGTGTTATTTAGTTAAGTTAAAATAAACAAGATTAAACTCAGAGAACTTAAAAATTAAAATTCCGTCTCTGTATTCCTACCGCAGCCGTACAATCCAACCCATAGACAATAACATAGAGTCATAGAATTGACCAAGGAGTAAAGTAGTATAAGTATGTACTTTTAGAGGCAAACGATCAACAAGTAAACGGCATACAGGAAAAAGAAATTTATATTAGTTTATCAGCAAAAATATGATATTATCTTCATTTCATTTGATAAACCATATAAAATATATATAATTTTTAAACGTGAAAATAGCCACATTTTTTATTTCTGGTAATTCCATTTACGGAACCAGTGTTGCTAACCCTAACACCACAAATAGCAGCAAATCTAACTTAAAAAGGCGGAAAACAGCGAAATGGTATCTAATTTAAAATCGTTAAATTGCTGTCTTAAAAATGTTTCATAAAATAATCAAATTATATAGTAAACGTGAATTATCTACTTTTTGATTTAAGATAAATAGTATATATTTAAATAATTATGTAATTAGTAAGGAAAGATAATTATAACGAATGAAAAATGATTTTAACCAATTAAGATCATACATATTTTTATTGCATTTTTCGTGAATATATCTTACGGTTAATTAAATAAATAACATTCCTTGATTTCTGATTTTTTGATATTTGCTCACAATGCCTTTGAATGACATTGTAGAAATATTTTTTCCCAATTACCCGACTGCGTCAGAAGGAGGGTGATGTTTATCGACGTATCTGTCTGTTTGGACTCTGACATTAGCCTATGTATGGCGCCATTTTTTAAATTAAATAGCCATATAAGTTATGAAAATGGCGCCTGCAAATATGGGAAAGAGAGGGGAAGAAGGGCGATTTCATTACTATCACGTCAATATGGGTATCAAATGAAAGCTAGTAAATTGCCCAATTTAAAAATATATAAAAATCATTATAATAATTTTACTTGACTACTTAGACAAACAGTCAATAATATAAAGCGTTAAATTAAACACATGAATTATAAAAAATAAAATCGTTTTAAACACTGGAGTTTTTGTTTTAATGTTACTAGTTCACTTTTCATGGTTACTGATGAAATAAGCTTTTCTATAACAGCGCTGCTATGTGGCAAACATAAGAGTTTTTTATCATGCCGCATAACATAGGAAAACTTCGTGAAATTTTTTTCATGTAGCAAAACAGTAGAAAGGAAAGCACATTCTTCCTTGACAAGGGTCATTTTCCGCCCATCGCGCCCTCGAAAAATATTTTCTTGATTGTCAACTGTTGTTAAATGCTTTTGTATCCTAAGCCATCTTTTATTTATTTTTTAATCGGGATTGGATTCCTCCGAATCGACGGGGAAAGGCCTCTGTAAGCCTCTTACAGCGAAAGCCGCCTTCCGACGTCCTGTGCGTCTGCGGCGAAGCGCCGGGGAGACGCAACGTCCCCTGTCACTTCCGACTGTCTGTTCATGCCATGGTCGGAAGCGAGAGGTCGACCCCAATACAAAACCTTCAAGGGAGAGCATTTTTGGTTTTTGTCTATAAATATCGGAGTAGGTAAATTTATTCCGATCCCCCTTAACAAGTGGAAAAAAATTAAGAAACATGCCCGTTTTTGTTTTTGCAATAATCACCGGTTGCAGTCTCCCTTCAACATGGGCGTACATATGTATATAGCTGTGTGTACTGCTTCATAATTATATCAATTGATGCCCTTGCTTTGAATTGAGAAAAGAAAATATTTTAAGGAGGTAGTATTGCAGGATTTTATAAAAGAAAAACATTTTCGAGACATTATTTTATTAGATATCACATTGAATATAAAAGTCTAACCTAAGTCTATGTGTAATGGAAATAATACATACTTTCCGTTGAGTTACATTTTTATAGTTGTTTGACACTACACGTACGTAACATCTACGCAATGGTACTTCTAAGCTACGCTATAGTATAGCCCTGCCTTTTAGCGACCATTTAATACTTTTTCTAGAGTTTCATTGTTTGAAATCGCTAGAAAGGTATTTATAGGATATTGATAGAACATATCTATAACTAATGAATTCCAGTTTATAGTAGTGTCATAACTATATAGATTAACTAAGAAGCACATCTTACATAAATTTAATGTAAGCTGTTTTAATTATCTTAAAAATAGTAATATATTTCTTACACGCAGCATAATGTACAGTCGATACAAAATAATAGTCCCATTTGGCCATATGTTTTCGTATAGCGAATATAAAAGTTTATGGAATCAAAAGGTGTTCAGAATTGAATTTATCTTAGATCAAATAGTATATTAGTCGTCTTTACAACGTTGTATCGGGCGCTTCATTTGCTAGTTTAAAAAAAAAATTGAAAGAAATCCACTAACCGAATCTTTGCCGCCAGTTTAGTGTTAGTGTCAGAGACTATTCTAAGTAACTATTCTAAGTTCCGAGTAACACAAATTCTCACTACGTCATTGTATCACGATATAATTTTTACTTATGACGTGCGACACCATGGCTGAAACATGTCTGTGGCCCGGATAAAGGTTGAATATGATTGCTCTAGAATGTATTGAAAATTCACTAAAAATTCTTGAGTCAAATTGTCGTGAATATAGGTTTCCTTAATTATCGATTCGTTTTTTTTTCATGCATGACGCTGTGATAAAATAATGTCTAAATAGGCATATTAAATTGTGACGACTATAGTAAGATTACTAGGAATATAAAAAAAATGTAATGCACACAATATTATCTATGATTTTTACTCGGTAATTATGTAAATTGATACAAAATTCACTGGGGTGACAAATATGTATGTAATATTTTAATATAAATGTTTATAAAGAGATTATATACTTAATGAGATACAAATAGTTAAGAAGTAAACACTACTATTTTATTTATTTCACTAATGAGTACTGTATGTAATTCCTCAAGTTATGCAAGTATGATTTTGATATGTATTACAAAAAAAAACAAACAAAGTTTACTACGATCGGTACGTAGTATCAATATAGACACCTACTCCCACAATGAAATCCATAAAGTTTTAGGTATAAAAAGATAAAAATAAAATTAGTAATGAACACAAACCAATAAAAATATAACTGAATGCAAATGTGACCATAAGCACTTAATAAGAAATGTGCAAATTTTCACCCTTGCAATCAATTAAATTTTACCCTTCATAAGGAAGATAATATATAATATAAAAATAACAGGATATAAAGAACACCTTTTTTAATGAAAAGAGATTTATATAAATCCATGATTTTTATAACAATGAGCCAATTCACAATCTTAGCTTTCTACCACTAACATCACAGATTATTATCAAAATAAAAATAAATTCGAATTAAGTTGTTAATAAGACTCTTATTTAAAATAATACTGTTTTAATTTAAAGAATGCAACGTCATTAAAAGGAATCTTGGTAAATGCTTTAGGAATAATTTTTCATGTTAGTACACAAGATTAGAAAATATAGATTATACTAGTAGCATCTCAATTCGCTTTCGGCACCTGATAATTATAATGCTCAAGCATTTTTGTGCGGATAAACATTAAAGAATATTACATAAAAGAAACAAGTACAATACAAGAAAAAATATCAAGAGCGGTAAGTATCCATAAAATAAGTACGCGGAAACGTCGATAAACATTCATTACCTTGATTAACGTCAATCGCTAATTGTAAAAACAAAGAAAAATATTTCTGCAGTTCTATATACCTATATGTTATTTTTTATATAGTCAATGACTTTACCGACGTCGTAGTACACATTTTTATCACAATTCTGAAAATACAAAGTGATTATGAAACTTGTTAACCCTCAGATGATACTTCGCGTCAAAGTAACAAAATAGCGTTGATCTTAAGTCGTTTCATTATTATGAAGATCAGAAGGAATAATACAATAGTTAGATAAAATAGTCAGTTAAGAGAATCGAAATTAAACATTAATGTGCGTCGATTATACCTATCTTGTTTAATCAATTGAACTACTGCTAACACTATCTTTACCAGGATCGTAATATTAATTCAATAGAAAACTAACGTCAATGACACTATTTACTTCAATGTTACAATAGTTATACACTACAAAAATACATTTTGATCTTGTTTGATGATTGATATATGCGTTTCTATTGATATTAAATTGGTTTCAAAACATTAAGTATATGCATAATTTTGCGAAAACGATGCGAAAATCCTGTCAGTTGCCTATTCTTTTAAAATTCATAAGTTTTTAATAATGTATAGACTAATATGGCCATACATTGAAGGGATGCCACGGCGACGTTGCTAGCAAAGTAGTAAACTATTACGGCTTTTCAATTAAATAGTATTGCATATTTTAAGATCAATTGTTTGACTATGTTGCTGGCGACGTTGCCGTGTAATTCTACTCACAGATCTAAAAGTATATATGGTATTGTATCATCGCTATAGTAGATATGGGAATGAATAATGAATGAAATGATGTGTTAATTTATATAAATCTTGATTAATTTGGCTAAATTTAGTTGTGTAAGTACATAGAGAATAAAAAATATACCTTATTATATAACACACTTATTCTAATATCAACGTTCACACTAGTTGAACGAATTGTTTACCAGTCTCTATATTTAGTAAACATTGTTCACAATATAACTTGAAAATGAGATCAAAAGCAGTATTTTTTTTTAAGCAAATTAGGTGAATGTAATAAAAATAGTTGCACTTAAGATCACAATATTAATTATGTGCAATTGATTTTAATTAACGTTTATTTCCAACTTCCAAATTCAGTTAATTAATAACTATAAATGTTTGTGTTAGGTAAAGATATGTGCATTATTTCAGTTGGATGTTCCCGATGAAGGAATATTATCAAAATGTTTTTGTTTTACCACAAATTGCTAGTTTTGAATCTAATTGTTCTTTATCTTCGTTGTCAAAGTAGCTGCAAATTCCAATGTTAATTTGGTTTGAGAAATAAACAACCCGCGTTTAGTTACACATATTCCGCTTATTGAATTTTATATGACAAAAGCTAGTTGAGATTCAATTATATTTAGATCAATATTGTGTTTAGTGCGGTCTACATATATACTTTAGTCCTATTTTTTTTTCCGACAACTAATTATTTTAGGAGTCCTGATAAATCCTTTACATAGAGTTGTGTTTATTTAGTGTTGCTTAATTTGCCATAAAGATGATTCAATGTGGGCATACTATAGAATATTATATGAATGTGTAGTACACTAATAAACAATTCTATTTAGCATTGGACGCGCTCTGTAAACTACATAGGCATTTGTCATTGTTGCTGAATTATTTCGATTACGTTTCAATAGTTGATAAATCTAAAAGATAAGACTTATAATAGTAATACATGTTTTACCTCCTAATTTCAATTGGTTAGAAAAGAAAGAAATTAGCTTCCAATTTTAATAGCTTCCATTTTAATTACGAAAAAAAACATTCAAGCATACGGCATTGTTTTCTTAATAATTTGATAGTTTAAAAAATACGTTATGTCTGAATGTTTTTACGGCATTTGTATTTTAGCATATTGATGGAGGCGAGTGGAACGGGTTCTTCTCTTGGCAGTATCATGATTACTTATTCCCAAATCCGCCAGTAAGGTGCGTTGATTAATTACGTAATTTTCGACACTCTTGTTTCAATTTAGTGAGTTTGATCTCGAGCCCCCCCTAACCTAACCTTACGTCGCGTGGTTCCACCCCAAGCCCCCGAACCAGCAGCGAGTGCGGTCTCGCGCGTTCACCGCAGATGTTCGGTGAGCACGTAGAGCGCCTCGAGCAGCTGCGCCTTGCGTCAGAGCGCGCGCGGCGGCGGCACGGCCACGACGGCGGCGCCCGCGCGCCCGGCGCTCAGCGGCGCCAGCTTGCGCCAGCAGTTCGCCTCCGCGTCGTACACCTCCACCACGCACAGGTACTGCTTGCCGTCGTAGCCGCCTGCGACACAAGTACACTTACATTCATTACATCGTCCCACACGACCATGATGAACTTGGATCGATCAGGAACCACCAGCGCTACATTCATAACAGGAATGTTAAGGATTGCTGTGTTCTGGTCTGAAGGGTAAAGAAGACATAGTTATCCGAGGCGTTTTAATTAAATTCGCAGGTAGTGATCTTATACATGTACATGGGCATGTCAAGTATACTACATGCGCACTTGCTACTTCTATAATAAATATAAAAAGCTAGGGCTAACAGTAGACAGGCGTACGCCAGTAGGTCGTATCGTCGGTCGCCCGTTTAGTGTTCGCAGGCACTTTGTAACCACTCAACGCGCGCAGGTAACCTTATACCACGCTCATCTGTTATATTATAAATATATAATATAAATATATACGTACCAACGGCTACAATCCGATCGCCAAGCAGTGCTGAGCCAATAGCGTCACGACCGTACGACAGACGAGCTAACAGCAGCCAGGCATCCGCCAGTGGGTCGTATCGTTCCACGCATGCAAGCCGGCCGCCAACAGTGTTTGCGGGCGCTTCGTGACCGCCTAACGCATACAGGTAGCCGTTTGCAGCGCAGACCTGCAAAATTATCAACATTTGCTTTATGACATGAAAACTAATGCTGCTAAATTGTATAATGACATTGAAAAGAATTTATAATTAAGACGCTTTTTGCTTGGCTAAAATTATTACACTGAGTTAATACACTTTTCATTTTTTGTACAAGATTTGTATGTTACTTGCAAATCTTGAAAATGTTTGAACAACTTGTTACTATAAAAATGTCAGTAAAGTAAAAGCTCAGTTAAAAATTATGTGTAAAGGAACAGCGGCGCGCATCGCGCCCAGTTTGCAGTTGCGGTTGGTTGCGGGGTCGTAGCACTCGACTGATAGGAGACGCGCGCGGCTGTCGCGGCCGCTCACTGCGAGAGATGAATTATTTAATAGTCTACTCTCAATTAGGCCTAGCTTCTCTCAAACAAAATCCTAGTAGACCCGTCAATTATACTCACACCGCCACCTTTACGGCGTGTCATCGGCGCGCAGTTTGCCTAGTGGTTGGTCGCGGGGTCGTAGTACTCGACTGAGGGGAGGCATGAACCCCACGCGGCCGTTCACCGCGAGACTCGAATAATTTGATAAAACATACTCTCACTTGGGCTTAGTCTTTCTCAAACAAAATCCTAGATCCGTCAATTATACTCACACTAACGCCACCTCTACGGCGGGTCATCGGCGCGCAGTTGGCCCAGTGGTTGGTCGCGGGGTCGTAGCACTCGACTGAGCGGAGACAAGCGCCTCCGTCGCGGCCGCCCACCGCGTATAGTTTGCCCCGCAGCGCCGCCACGCCGCACGTGCTTCGAGCGCCAGACATAGGCGACACCATCGTCCACGTGCGAGAGCACGCGTCCCATCTGAATGTGTAAGGGACATTCATTGATTACATGTGACGATATAAAGGAACGGGAGGGGAGTCGGGGCGAATCTCGTTCAATGGAGGAGGTTCTCGGTTGAATATCAAGTATTTTTTCTGCAAGAAACCGTGTGAAATTGCGAAAAAACCATCGGGACTAAGGGGGAAAATCGTAAAATCCCCACGTCATTAAGTGTTTTTCGGTGCTTGTAAAACAAATTGTAACTGAAAAGTTATGCCCCCGTAGGTCTATACAAAACAAATACAAGAAATGTTTCTTTTTCAAATTAGCCGACGAAAGCGAAAGCGCCGATGTCTCGCTTGGTCATCCACGCAAGTTAGACAAATTCATCCTGTATATGATCAGCAAAACAACACTATATAACAATTAATGTAAACAAATATTATTGTTGAACTTGAGTAGTATTGTTTAACTATTATATAACTTGATCTTTGTTATCAAATCGTAACATGTAAATGTCTTCCATAAATGGAAACTAACAAGGTCGGGTAAGACTGATTTATGGCATGTAATTATAAAAGGTTGAAAGAGGCACATATAGTTAACTGAATATATTCAAATGAACATATAAATTAAATTAAGATAGTTTGGCTTTGATATTAAAGTACGTAATATTCTTGCCATAATTACTATATAATTCTTATTTGTATAAAACCACAATATGAAAATGGTTTTAAATGTGTTTTTTTTATTTAATGTGAGTAAAGTAGTTCTCCCAAATAAAGTTATTACTTATTACGTTTTAAATAAATAAATGGAATATTTTTCACTGACCGTTCCACGGAATTGAGGTAAATCCAACCGTCGTGTCCACCTACGGCGTATATCGGTGAATTGGGTCCTTCGCCGAGCACGGCCACGCCCAGCCCGTGGCGATGCGTGTTCATCGGGGCGAGGGTGCTCCAACTCAGTGACGTCAGGTCGAAGCATTCCACCTGCCGGGTTCAACGTGTGGGTTATGTTGGTGGCGTGTCTGGTTGACAGTGCGTGTGTAAATATGTGTGAGCGTGTATGTGTGTGTGTGTGTGTGTGTGAGTGCGTGCGCGCGCGCATGCGCGTATGTATACACATTGCTTGTGTTTGTGCGCGCGCGTTATACGTATGTGTGTGCATGTGTTTGTGCGCACACGTACGTGCGTATGTGTGTAACGCATGTGCGTGCGCGTGTGTGAGTTTGTTCGTATATGCATGTGCAATTCTATGAGTCGATATGACGAATTCCACCTTGCAATTATGTTTAATAACCAAAACATATATATTCATACATCGTTATCATTGTTTTCATACTATAAATATGTAACATATAGAAAACAGGAAGAAAATTCTTTGTAATTACTTTTCTCATGTTGGAAAGTGTCGGAAAGGTTACATGACTCATTCTTCAAAGTTTATTTTACCTTTCTATTTTGTTGATAAGCAGTCGTTAAATTCACTGAAACGTGAATACATCCCGCCAAGTTTGCAACTCGCGACCGGCTCTATTATGAAACTTAGGAAGTAATTGGAATATATCCATCATTATAAACGTTGTGTAACACATGTTTCGGAATTTATAATCGTAATAATATGCTAATACTTGCGTTTCCTGTGCAACATTGTCGATAATAAGTGATGAGTGTATAATTAATATACAAAGTAATATTACTTATTTTATAATAACATATTTATATAATAACAAGTTAATTCTCCAAAAGATATTCCTAACATTGCTGTAACAACCCGCGCGACGATGGTCATGGCCTGACCTGCTTTGGGTTCCGGGTTCGGTTCAAGCACACACAAGTTTAAACATGCACAAACACGCTTTCTACACTCATAGTCTCGCATTAAGATTTTCTCTTGTGTCGCGGGTGCCATAGGCTCACAAAGACGAATACACAAACACCCAGACCCAGAACAGAAATTTAAATTCATCACTCAGATGTCTGTCTTGCCGGATATCGAACATGGAACCCACGCGCGTAAGACCGGTATTGTGACCGCTCTGCCATGCGGGTCGTCTACTCGTAAAATCAAACATTATATACTTATGTAATAAATGTGTTATTTAAATATATAAAAGGCATCCACTTAGAATGCCTCTTATATGTTTAAATATAAGTTGATTTTGACACTTTTAGACATAAAACACGTGAAAAAAACTTTAAATAATCTCGAACAGTTAAAGATTGAATAGACATTGTTTAATTGATTTTTATTTTTGCGCTGCTGTTTCTAACTTCGCTTTCTAACTTCGATTATTTATAAGCAAATATGTACTACTATTGAAAGACTTCAGACGAAAATGTTTAATTCTATTTAATCCTCATCCATCAACCCATTATTATGCCACTGCCGGCACGGGTCTTCTCTCAGATTGAGAGAGTTTCAGGACATAGTCTACCGCGCTGGTCAAGTGCGAATTGGTAGACTTCACACACCTTTAAGAACTTTTTAAAGAACTCTCGGATGTGTTGGTTTCCTCGCGAT